>JACEFZ010025276.1:0-12500 GCA_014155875.1 Cepaea nemoralis
GTTTAGTACATGTGAATGTTTCCCTAGCAATCGGTTAGTGCATGTGAAAGTTTGCAGGTAATAGTTTAGAAAATGTGAAAGTTTCCCGACAATAGAGTACATGTGAAAGTTTCCCGGCAACAGTTTAGTACTTGCGAAAATTTTCCAGCAATCGTTTAGTACATGTGAAAGTTTCCCAACAACAGAGTACACGTGAAAGTTCCCCGGCAATAGTTTAGTACACGTGAAAGTTTCCCGGCAATCGTTTCGTGCATGTTAAATTGTCCCGTCAATGAAGATCGAACTTGACCGGGTTCAAGAATCGCATTGGTGGGAACGATGAGTTAAGTTCCATAGCAGAATCTTGTTGTGGCTATGTGAAGTGATAGGGCCCTTACATTTGTGTAGGCTTGAGTGCACGGAGGGATCTCACTAGCGAACGACAAGAGCTGGAGTAGAACCCTTGCCCAACCGGCTTCATGCCATTCTAGCTCTAACATCATAACCGCTACATCAACGCACACTACAAACGGATTAAAACAAAAGTTAGTTGCATATCCTTTACAGGACGTCGTAGTCAACCCCAGTATTTTTTTTGGCTGTTCGTAATTTTTGCCAAGGTTCAGGAGTTCACCATTGCTTTCTTAACGACCAGCACTATTGTATGAAAACCAACGGTTCCAAATCGCCAACAGTTGTGCTTCGAACGCGGCATGCGGATGTGCGAACTGAGATCGTAACCCCCCTTCCCCCCCCCCCCCCCCCCCCCCTCCCTCCACACGGCGCCGGCACACACAGATAAACACGCTGAAAACGAGTCAGACGGAAAGGCATACAAGCATAGCGAACGACGAGTGCTGGCGTCTAGTATGTGTTCTACCGTGCTTATGCCATTGTCGGCGTAATGTCCTGACCGTTACACAACAGAGCCCGCTTTGTATCTGCCTGGCTTAGACACACACACACACACACACACACACACACACACACACAACAGCGTCCGCTTTGTATCTTTTGGCTTAGACACAACCACACGCACACAAGACACTCACACAACACGCCGCTTTGTATCTGTTGGCTTAGGAAACCACAACACCCCACACACTCAACACAACAGCGCCCGCTTTGTACTGTTGGCTTGGGACACCACACCCACACTCACACACGCGCCCCTGTCTCTGTGGGCGTGGGACAAACCCAGACACACACACACTCACAAACAGCGCTCGCATTTGTATCTGTTTGCTTAGGGACACAACACACACCTAACACAACAGCGGCGCAGCTTGTATCTGTTGGCTTTGACAACCAAACACACAACAGCACCCACTTTGTATCTGCTGGATAGGACAACCACCACACACACACACACACACACACCAACAACACGCACACCACACCACACACACACACACACACACACCACTTCACACGGAGGTGTTTTGGTTTCTCAGACCGTGGGGAAGAATGTGCTTCAGAATGAAGAACTGACTGACGGATCCTCGCATGCCATAGCACACCACAGACAAGGCAGTTATAACATCAGGACAAGACAGTCCTATTACAGATATTGCCACGGTTTCTTCTCCTTCTTCTTGCTCTTCCTCTTCTTCTTCTTCTTCTTCTTTTTCTTCTTCTTCTTCTTCTTCTTCTTCTTCTTATGCGTTCATCCGGAGAGTTTTTTTTTTTTTTCGGACGTGATTACGTTGTGCCTGTTTACAGCAGAACTGCGTTCTTGCGCCTTTAGGCCGACACATCCAACTTCTGCGGGCATTTGTTGACCGGGTTCACCATCCCTGGGTTGCCAAGGTATAATGAGGTGAGGTGATCTTCCTCGCCACCTGTCCTTCCCAAAGAATTCCCAGGAAAGTCTTACATTTGTCCAGTACACATATTATGAGGCAGGGAAAAATAAACGAACGAGAAAGTTCTACAAGACATAAACGAAAACCGTAATTTAATAAAGAGACATTTGGCACAGACAGTGAGGCTGTTTTGGCAACGATATGAGGGGAAATAAACTAGAAAACTTAGTGACAACCAGCAAAAAATAAAAAAAAAAGGGAAGAGAAATAAATACCTGGATGACTTGGTCATATGGCACAATCCAAGCAAGAATACAAACCCAATCCAAGGCTTTAATGATTGCCCGCGCTCATCGTCTGCCGCATGATGATTTATGGTGATATAATGGAGCTGGGTCGATCCCAGAGCCGTACGGATCAACAAAATAACACTGCCGCATGATGATTTATGGTGATATAATGGAGCTGGGTCGATCCCAGAGCCGTACGGATCAACAAAATAACACTGCCACTGCTTACGATTTAACAAGGGATGCTGTCTTTACAGGTAAGCGCATTAGACATTAGGCCAGCGCGGCCGCAAATGCAGTTATAATTAAGCGAAATCCACAATACACAGCCCCACACAATCACATTTTGAATATCACTGACAAGTACTCCGTACATCCCCCATCACGCAAGAAAATCATGAATCCACAGTCGATTACTATGAAAGAAAACAAAAATTTATAAATTAGTAACAATTACATTTCATATCCTTAACGCTAGAAAGTAAACAATACAACACCTCACAGTAAAAGAAGTAAGTTTAAATAAAGTTTTCAAGATTAAAACGATGCACATTATTCTAACTTCAAAAGGAAAAGGAAAACTTATTCACCGCGTACCGAAGTACTACTACTACTACTGCGTGAAACCGCACGATATTACAGCCGTGTGCGCCGTCTTAATTATGTAAACAAAAGCACAAAGAAACATGAATCACGGCTAGACCAAACGCGTTCACACACATTCTTCAGTCGCACAAGTGTGGCAGATCAGCTGGCGACGATTACAACTTCACCACAGCCGACAACTTTACAATACCCCCAGCTTGGGAAAATCCCACACAGAGCCTCAGAGTTCTGACCTAGTTACCTAGTTATTTTGTTTTCATTTAATTTTCGATATTCGTTTTCACGCTAGTACACTGGGACCAGGCTTGTGCAGTTTAAGGTCGCGCGACGTCTGCAACGTTTCTGCTGATGACCCCGGTTATGAAACTTAATCACCCACTACTGAACGGTTGGGATTTGATGTTACACCGGCGGGAGGAGATGCGCTTGATGCGTGCAGTTCCCAGTCCTGGATGATGGACGCCTGGGCCAAGCAAACACGGTGCACTACGCTGGTAAAGGCGCAGCAAGAGTAACTTGAGATGTCTGGAGTGCTTCCAGTATCGCTACCTTCATGTGCCGTGCCGTGATCGTTAAAATAATACACGTCATGTGAGGGACGTTGCGTTCAACCACAGGTAGCTTTCTTGGCAATTTTACTTTCAGCAGTTTGCCACAGCTTTCTGAAAGAGAAGTCAAAGTTTAAGTGCAGCGTAATACCGATGTAGGGACAACGCCCTAGCTCGCCATCAGTGAACCGGAACTTTAAGAGAGAGTGAAACAGTGTGCCATCTATATTCTTGATAAGGGCAAACAAACAAGGTACCAGGGTAAGTTAAGTAAGTCACAAATGGCTGTAGAAAAATAACTAAATATGATAATTTGAAACCAGTTTATTTTTATACATAAAAGTACATTGTCCCATTATTTATCAACATAATTTCCACCAACATTGATGCACTTATCCCATCGTTTTATCAGTCCTCCCAAACCGGCTGCATAGAACTGTGTGCTCTCTTTTCTAAACCACGTTTTCACTTCACATTCAACTTCGGCGTCATTCGCGAAATGTCTCCCGCCAAGGTGATTTGTCAGTGTTTATGCTGAATAATGTTTGTCCAGTAAAGCGGTGCATAGCTGGGTAGAAAAGGTTACGAGGGCGAGTCAATAAGTAAGTCACGCAGTTCTGTGGGATGGCCGGTAAATGAAAACAAAGCACGCAGTTTTCTCCAGCCGGTTTGGGAGGACTGATAAAACGATGGGATAAGTGCATAAATGTTGGTGGAAATTATGTTGAGAAATAAAGGGACAATGTATGTATAAAAATAAACTGGTTTCAAGTTGTTATCGTGTGTAGTTATTTTTCTACAGCCATTTGTGGCTTACTTATTAACTTACCCTCGTACATTAATTGGAAAAGTGCAGCTAAAGTAACATGAGATGTTTAGAGTGCTTCCAGTATCACCACCATCACGTGTCTCTTGGATCGTGTACCTCCACAAACATTTGTCGTTATTTCTTGGTAAGTTCAATCACTGATAGTTTCCTCTGTTATCAACCCATGCATTTTCCATCTGTCGATCTCACTTAATTTTGTCACAACTATCTCAAGACCCTCTCGGCTGGTAAAGTGGCTAAAAACTGACAATTATCTTGTCCCGATGTGTGTAATCAAATGGCATAATAGACTGTCAATTAATACAATTAAAAACAAAATCTGTCATCTACTGCCTATATTACCTTGCAGTGTAGGGCGGGAGAGGGCTTGAGCCCGAGAAATTAAGGCCGCCTGGCTAGTGAAATCGCCACGAAATGTGCAGGTTAGGACTGTCTTTTTGCCCCAGGGGGAACAAAAATCTACACCAGACCGAGGGTTCCAACCCGGGTTTCCGGGAGGAGAACCCGGGATTTAGCCATCCTGTCGCATAATAGACTAACCTCTCTTAATACTTGGATACTTCTACTTTGGGATCATTGTATACCCCTTGAGGTGTATTTAGTATACTGTGCTATGGCCAGCAGGCACTTCATGAACATCACGTCTGCCGTATTTACTTTAGGGACATTGAGCTGAGGTAGGAACCGACAGTACTGCAATCAAGACATTCCCATACGCGTTCCGCCTCTCGTTCAACAGCCAGCGAAGAGTCACACTGCTAATTGTTCCCACCGCTATCTAACTGAAAGTTTTCAGGAACATTTTCTCATACCATTTTAAGGTTAGGTCGACTTGCCAGTCCATATCAATTCTTCTTCTTCTTCTTCTTCTTCTTCTTCTTCTTCTTCTTCTTCTTCTTCTTCTTCTTCTTCTTCTTCTTCTTCTTCTTCTTCTTCTTCAGAGATCCGAGCCATTGAGGTTCTTTGCTGCAGATACAAGCCGTCTCCATTCGTCACTCTGGTTGACCTACTCTTGCCAGTCGTGGATTCCAAGTGCTTGTAGGTCTGTATATGTATTATCTCTCCACTGTCTTCTTGGTCTACCTCCCATTTCAATTTAAAAAAAAACAAACATACGCCTCGTTGGGGATTCGAACCCATGGCCGGCACATGAGCATTGAATTGAATTGATCTTTATTTTCAAAAGGTAACAAATTGGGCGCGTAGGCCCGTCTTACATTCGGCCCTTCCAATCACTCATCTTTCGTTCATCAACAGTGCATGATGCATTCACATAGGGAAAAAAAAACACACTGTCAAATGAATGTTGTAAGCATAAACAATGCATATTCTCATGTTACGTGACACATCCTCCCCCACACACACACACCCCGCACTAACCCACACATCCTTCACCTACTCACACATCACCCGCCCATACCCACACCACCCCCCCACCCCCCCCCCCCCCCCCCCCCCCCCCCACCAACTCACAGATCCCGTCACTAACCCAGACATCTCTCACCCACCCACACACATCCATCACCCACATCTTTCCACACACTCACACATACCTCAATCCACTCAAGCTCACCCACACACACTGCTCCACCCACCCACACACCCTCCAACCACACACACATACCCCTCACACACGCACATCCCGCACCAACACACACATCCCTCATCCACTCACACATCAACCACTCATAACCACACAGCAGCTAGAGCTATCCAGCACGTGGGTGTAGGATACATAATAAAGTAACATAAAAATGGTCCAATACAGAAGCTTTGGTCTCTGATTTGTTATGGACATCATATTTTGTAGCTCAGAATGCACGGAGGAACTGGTGGCCAGTCTTTCCTCTCCCGTAGCAAGTGACGAGCCCACATATCAAACCTTCGTCCAATCGCATTCATGCCATTGTCAGCGCAACTTCCTAACCGTTCGGCCAGGGCGGCCGCTCATGCAGTAGCAAGGGTAGACACTACAAGACTGGTGAACTGGGTAACTGGTACAAGTGGTTTATGCCAGTGAGTAACATGGCATGCAGAATACAGGATATGGCAACATCGATAACCAGTAACATTGGCATACAGAATACAGGACATGGCAACATCGACAACCAATAACATGGCATGGAGAATACAGGACATGGTAACATCGACAACCAGTAACATTGGCACATAGAATACAGGACATGGCAACATTGACAACCAGTAACATTGACACATAGAAAACAGGACATGGCAACATTGACAACCAGCTATTAATATACGTATAGAGAATATAGGACATGACAACATTGGCAATCAATGAGTAATATAAGTATAGAGAATACAGGACATGGCAACATTGACAACCAGTGATTAATATACGCATAGAGAAGTAGAACATGGCGAAATTGACTAACAGTGATTAATATACGTAACGAGAATATAGGACACGGTAACATTGACAAACAGGGACATACATATAGAGAATAGGGCATGACAACATTGACAGACATACATATAGAGAATAGGGCATGACAACATTGACACATAGACAGAATAACAGACACACACAAGAGACAATATAACAATAAAAAGAACACATAATACAAGACAAATCAATACAGACATGTGGAAGATACACATAAAGTGAGATGGGCATTCATAATATATTGAAATAGTAACGCTGTCAGAGTCTCACCCAGAGTTATAACGCGTTGTCTGTACCAACGCCCGACAATGCAACGCTGAACTATGATAAACACTACAGCTATAACGCGGCGTCGTCAACAACGCTAGGCGATCAACACTGGGCGATGCTAAGCAGTCGGCGGTCAGCGGGAACACAGCGTGAACATTGAGGGGTCACGCAAGCTGACTCGAGCACAACTGAGGTGTGTGCTAAAAGGCCAGCCAGACTAGGCTTGGGGGCCGTAACGGACTGACGTATGAATGCGGCTTGAGAGTTTATGCATGTCTTGATAGCTAGCCTGTATGACCGTTGGAGATGGAACGCCTGTGTGTTTGACTTGTAAGTGGAGTGCATTGATGTATTATTATATTGATGTATTGATTGCTTGTATTTATGATCTATTGGATATTGTGAATTGTGATTGCGCGAAGCCTGTATTGTTTCTGATGTGTGCAGTGCGCGAATAAATAGCGCGAATTATATTATCGGTTATTAGCCTCGTGTTATTTGATAAGCTTATTTAGTATCACACTTGTCAAGATACGAGCCATAGCTCTTGCGCTAAGCAAGACTTTGACAAGTGCGAACGTGGGGTCTTCGTCCTCATTAGATTTGAACCGTTAAATACGAAAAGTACAGTGTTAAATAAGTACAAACATGGCGACTGTTGTCGGATTTTTTTTTCTTCTTGTGAATCAATTATTTGAATGAAGTGCGAGTTTTGAACAAATGCGAGAGTGTAGGTAATAATTTAACAGATAAATACCATCTTTCGGGTTGATTTATTGAAACCATAAGTGCGTCTTTGGACTTAGAAAATTTCAACCGAGTTATTGAAGTGACAAATACGAAATGGCGGCCATGTCCTTGAATGTCATTGAGTAGAAGTAGTGTAAGCGGAACGTGTGGAAAGTGTGAAAAGAGAGTTGTTGAGTGTGGTGAAACGACTAACAACAATATTTGACGACATACAAACCTACAAAAACTTAAGTGACATTACATACACCACACATTTGCACATGTTCTAATTTCTCTTGCTCCAAAAACAACAGGTTGTTTGGTGTCATCTACACCTGTCCCTTGTAAACTCCGAAATGTTTTTGGTCGACCTGAATTAAAAACCAGTGTGATTTCGGGCAATACTGAGAAGCCATTGTCCGACACATTGCCTCAGGAGTACTTGAGTATAAAATTTTTTTTCTCTTCCGTATACTTTCGTTCATCAGGCGTAAACATAAGCTATAATATTAAGTACTGTAAACTTTTGAATATAAATTACTAACAACGTTATTAATTTTGTGTCTATCTATTTCATCATACATTTTGTTCATCATGTCTAGTTTAAACGAGTACATCGAAATGGGTTTAAAGATGAACTTTTCTGGTGAAGAGTTAAGGGCCTGGAGTGAGAAAAAGTTTGCAGAATACCTCCTACTACAGGAGAAGATTAATGAACGTGAGCAGCCGAAAGATCTTTAAAATTTAAACAAGCAGAAACAGAGGCAGATATAAGAAAAGCTGAAATTTTAGCCCAAACCAAGAAAGAAGAACTTGAAATAAATGCTCGAACTAAACATGAAGAGCTTGAAGTACAGCTAAAAATTGAACAGCTGAAAGCAGAAACTTCCAAAGAAAAGGAAGATAGAAAATCTGACAAAGTAATACCAAGGGTTGATTAAACGTTACACCACAGGTGATTGCATAGCAGCTTTCACACAAAATTTTGAATGTATTATGGATCATTACCAGATCCCAAAGTCAGAATGGAGTATAATATACATGAGAAGTCTTTCTGGAGAACCTCTGAAAGTAATAGAGTCTATTCCAAATGACCTGAAGAAAGATTATCAGTATATTAAGACAAAAATTATGTCTCATTTTCTGCTAGATGAAGCAGGATACAGAGAACAGTTTGGTAAATTGTCTCCTAAACCAACACAAACGTTCTCTGATTACATCTCAGAAATACAGAATGTTTTTTCTAAGTGGCTGTCAGCAGCCAAAGTGAGTGGTAATTTTGATAGATTGACAGATCTTATTTTGAGAGATAAAATTATCACATCTCTCCCACCTCCATTTTCCAAATTTCTATTAGAATGTCAGTGTGAAAGTGTACAACAGATTGAAAGTCGTGGCTCAGGTTATTTTTCAGCCAATAAACAATGTTTCATTACTGGTCTGACTAGCACAGACTTTGTAGCAGCCGCTACATATGATAGATCTAAGTCAGTGCCCTACAACAAACAAAAGCCCTATAGGCAATCTGCTGAACAGGTTAACAAATACAAATATTGTCATTTGTCACACAACGAAACTGAAATGTGTGATCAACATCCTGGATACATGTCTTACTTACAAAGCTACATAGCGAAGCAAGACAAAGAAAGAAAGATATACAGCCCGTACCACCCACACTCCATGGGTATCATAGAAAAGATCAACGGCGATCTTAAACATATGCTCTCAAAAGTAACCCAAGAACATCCCGAAGACTGGGACACGTATCTACCTGCTATTTTATTTGCATATAGGGAAGTGCCACATTCCAGCACTGGATTCTCACCATTTGAAATAGTATATGGTGCCAAACCACGCGGCACATTATCGTTATACCAGTCTATGCTGACTGAAAGTAAAACCATATCTACACCCATTTCATCGTATGAACATGTAATATCATTGCGCGATAGAATCATGAGATCATGTGTGTTAGCAAAAGAAGCACTACAAAAATCTGGTGCCATCTACCGACAATACGCTAACAGAGGAAATAGAACCATTACTCTGACGCCAGGACAGGACGTTCTTCTCTTATTGCCAAGTGACAGACATCTTCTCACAGACTCTTGGCAAGGACCGTTTAAAGTGTTACGACAAATTTCGACAGTAGATTACGAAATTGCAGTTAGGGACAAACACAGTATTTTTCATATTAACATGCTTAAACCATATTACCACAGGGACGACGAACAAGTGGAGACTACAGCAAGCACAACAATAGTGGACCAGACAGACGACAACGATACTGACGAGATACCTACACCAGTACTGGACACGACAACCAACCTACAGGACATAAAGGTAAATCCCAAGTTGACGCAGACACAGACCGACAGTTGCAGACAAGTATTACAAGAATACAGGACAATTTTTTCTAACAACCCAGGACAGACAGACTTAGTGCATCATCATATTATTTTGACGTCTGACATCCCAATAAAATGCAGACCATATTCCATTCCCATACACTACAAAGACAAATTACACCAAGAAATTATTGATTTAGAAGCAAACCATATCATCCGACGTTCACAATCACATTTTTGTTCACCGATTGTCATTGTGAGAAAAAAGGACAACACAATAAGACTCTGTGTTGACTATAGGAAACTCAACAGCATTACACAGTTGGATTTAGAACCAATGAGCAACTGTGAAGACATACTAACTGAACTAACTGACTCACGTTACTTTACTAAACTTGACATGACAAAAGGTTACTGGCAAATACCTGTACATGCTGACAGCATATATCTGACAGCATTTGCCACACCCTGGGGACTATACGAATGGTGCAAGTTGCCATTCGGGCTAGTTAATGCTCCAGCAACCTTTGTCAGAATGACAAGACGACATTTGACAGGCATTTCCAACATCATTTGGTACATGGACGACATTTGCATACATACAAAGAACATGACAGACCACATAACAGCACTACAGCAGACATTCGACAGGATTAGACAACATGGACTGACAATAAAACCATCCAAAGTTGATATAGCCTTTCAAGAAATTTCATTTTTGGGCTATAAGATCTCAAATGGCTTCATATCAACTGACGATAACATCATGTCTAGAATTTTGAAATTGTCGCTTCCGACAACCAAAAAAAAAAAAAGTTGCGAAGTGTGTTAGGTCTTTTGAATTATTATAGACAATTTATTCCTCATTTTGCTGAATTGACCAAATGTTTCACTGATTTACTAACAAACAAACAACCAAATGTAATTGTAAATAGCGAATGTTTAAGGCCTGCATTTGCGAAAGTACTATCTTATTTTTCCAGTGAACCTATTCTAAAATTACCTGATCTTAGCACTATTTTCAGGCTAAGATGCGATGCGAGCTCCGTAGCCATTGGACGGGTACTGCTTCAAGAGCACGACCAAATATTGTACCCTGTATACTACGTCTCTCGGAAATTGAACACCAGTGAACGAAATTACAGCACGCCGGAACTTGAAGCCCTCGCTCTTGTGTTCTCGGTGCGTAAACTTTCGAGATTTCTTTTAGGTAAACACTTCATTATTGAAACAGACAATAGTCCGTTGACATTTATCACCAGTGGAACCCCAAATAACCACAGAGTGGCCAGATGGTCCCTTCTTCTACAGGACTATAGCTTCGAAATCAGACATATAAGAGGCTCACATAACTCACTAGCCGATCTTCTATCGAGATGTCCATACGACTCACCCAATAGCCAGGTAACACCCGAGCACATTGCAGATGGTGTATAAACTGCAAAGTAAATAGTGCTCAACACCACAGCCAATTGTGACTTCATGTCTGTTACGCTGTGAAGAACAGTGTGATAGGGAAGATTTAATCTCCCATTGTAAATTAACTGTGTACATACTATTATTATTATGTGAATGAATGTGTCGTATAATTGTGAGAGATGTGAAAGAATGCCAGTAGTATCGTAAATATGTAGTATTATAAGAAATAGACACCACAAGTGTCACAGCACAGTATTACAGGACCCAAAGATTTACCGAGCTTGAACAGCGCCAAGAAATCCTGAGTACATCTACAAAGATGGTCCACGACGTTTTAACAAGTACGAATGATGACCGCGACAACCTAATCCGAGAATAAGACGGAAGAAGCTATCCAGCAGCTGATGACAAGAACTAGGTGCTCCGTATATTTAAAGTCCATCTAAAACGAGAGACCTTGATGTGAGTGTCAACATAACACATGTGTGCAACAACACAGCTCTACACTTCCGTTATATGCCCATATTAATTTGAAAGTTAGCAGACGATACTAAAATGTTTATAAATTTATGACAATTGTATGAAAATTTGGGTATGAAACATTTCCATATACGAAAGTCGAGTTTTGTTAGATGTAATCTCAGCATCGTAACTTGATTTACTTTTTCACAAGAGTGACCTTTTGTGCACTTTTGTCAATAAGTATCAAATTATGACACTAAGAAAGAAAATGTTACTTGTAATTTATTTTTTTGAAAGCATGATAAAATTACTGGCCCTAACTTTTGTTCCATAACCAAGGGGCATAACTAAATATTGTTGGTGATGTGTAAATATGTATTGAAACTACCATGTTTGCCTAATGAGTAACACGTCAATGTGACGTCATGTGTATATGGGAAAACTTACCTAAACTGAAGACCTTCATTGGATATTCTATGAGATAAGGGTAGATGTCCAATGTCGGAGTTATCTTATAGGTAGATACTCACAGGCTGACCTGATTATTTGTAATTTTTCTTTTTGGTTGAGAGGTAGGGGCAAGTTAGCCGTAACCTACCGGACTGGCTGTGTCTCAGCGAGGTAAAAAACCATGGAATTGATTGTACTTGACAAGTATGCTTGATGGGTAGACATGGGGATTGTATGCATATTGTTTACTAATCACCTGTACATATTAAGACACACCAAAGATTTACGTCAGATGAAGTGCAAAGTTCGATTCTCACAAGATAAAGAACAGCTATATAGAGTACATGAAAGGAAAACC
>JACEFZ010025276.1:15000-95000 GCA_014155875.1 Cepaea nemoralis
CAAAAGGAAGAAGAGGAAGAAAGAAGAAAAAAGAAAGAGTGAAGAAGAAGGAAGAAGTAAAAGTAAGAAAACGAAAGAAAGAAGAAGAAGAAAGGAAGACAGAAGAATGAAGAAGAAAGAATAAAGAAAGAAAGAAAGAAAGAAGAAGAAGAAGAAGAGGAAGAAGAAGAAGAAGAAGAAGAAGAAGAAGAAGAAGAAGAAGAAGAAGAAGAAGAAGAAGAAGAAGAAGAAGAAGAAGAAGAAGAAGAAGAAGAAGAAGAATGAGCAAGCCAAATAGGCCGCTTCCAAAGCGAAATCTGAAAATGAGAAAAGTTAACAATAAACTTTCTAATAACTCTGGATGGTAAACAGCACCATGTATCCAGAAATGAAATACTTTAGTCACATTGAACGTTACAGTGGCTTGGAAGACGTTCCTGAAATAAAACGCACGGGTTGACCTGCATGAAGATGGACACAGGATATTGCAGACACTTCCGGTATGAGAATGCAAGAGGCAGGAGAAATGTCAAGAGGTCGAGAAACTTTTCAGAAGGCTGTAGTCAGAGAGGTCGAGAAACTTTTCAGCAGGCTGTAGTCAGAAAGGTCGAGAAACTTTTCAGCAGGCTGTAGTCAGAAAGGTCGAGAAACTTTTCAGCAGGCTGTAGTCAGAGAGATTTAGAAACTTTTCAGCAGGCCGTAGTGAGAGACGTCGAAAAACTGTTCAGCAGGTCGTAATGAGAGAGGGGGATAATCTCTTCCGGTCCCCAACATGGCGGTTAGGCATTGAACTGTTAAGGCCTTTGGCGTGTTTATGCTTGTAGCTACGGTTTGCATTCGCATTTCCTCATGGTGGACTGGTAGTAAATGGTTCCGTCGCCCTGCTACTGAGTGAGTGCGTGACGCGACATTGTGAGCCATGAAATTCGTGTGGAATTCTTTTACATCTGTCCGCTGTTTGCGCAGTGAACTGCATGTTCGGAACAATGGTCGGCGGTCGCTGAATTGACTGGCTTTTCGGTTCACGAGTACATTTTTCAGGAGACTCCCGGGAGTCGTCGCTAGAGCTACGGAGTTCGTGCTTTGTGCGGCACTTTCGGCGGGTCGCCCTGCGGAAAGAGACCGACCATTGTGGGATAAAACCCGGGTAAATGAAGCCTTTCTGGTGACTGCCGATTCCATCGACGATGAACTGTATTTTTCGTGGTTGACTTTTGTGTTGGCATTTTGGCGGCGGTATTATGCAACGAATGCCATGGACAGAAAGAAAAACCAATGAACAAGTCCTTCAAGAAACAAATGAAGATCGTAAACTGATTAGAGACATTAGATGTTGACAGTCAAAATTTTCTGGGCATGTTATGAGAAGAAATGAATTGGTGAACTTAGTGACGACTGGCAAGATCGAAGAGAAGAGACCAAGGGGAAGACCCATAAGTAAATACCTGGATGGCTTGGCCACGTGGCATGGTCGAGACAGGAACACAGAGCTGATCCACGACTCTGGTGATCGAGTGTCATGACAGTACGTGACCGCCCACGCTTATCGGCATAGCACATGATGGAGGGATGGATAGATTATGCACAGTGCACCTGTACGGGCTGTAGGATTGCCAAGACTCCCGTCTGTTCCACTTTTCATATTGGGCAGTGAGAAGCATTTTGTGTGATATTCACTGGCACAGGAACGGAGCATAATGGGGACGACACCTTACCGTGAAGTTGGAACCGCGACTAACTAACCAACCAACCAATCAACCATACCAACCAACCAACCAACCAACCAACCAACCAATCAACTAACCAACCAACCACCTAACTAACTAACTAACTAACTAACTAAGTAACCAACCAACCAACCAACCAACCAACCAACTAATGAAAGAGGTGTAGAAACTTTTTCTGCAGACCGTAGTGAGAGAGATCGAGAAACTTTTCAGCAGGCCATCGTGAGAGAGGTTTAGAAACTTTTCAGCAGGCTGTTGTGAGAGAGGTTTATAAACATTTCAGCAGGCTGTAGTGAGAGAGATTGAGAAACCTTTCAGCAGGTCGTAATGAGAGAGGTCGAAAAACTGTTTAGCAGGCCGTAATCAGAGAGATCGAGAAACTTTTCAGCAGGCCTTAGTGAGAGAAGTTGAGAAACTTTTCAGCAGGCCGTAGTGAGAGTGGTGTAGAAACTTTTCAGCAGGCCGTAGTGAGAAAGTCGAGAAACTTTTCAGCAGACCTTAATGAGAGAGGTCGAGAAACTTCTCAGCAGGCCGTAGTGAGATAGGTCGAGAAACTTTTCATCATGTCGTAGTTAGAGGGGTGTAGAAACTTTTCAGCAGACCGTAGTGAGAGAGGTCGAGAAACTCTTCAGCAGGCCGCAGTGAGAGGTCGAGAAACTTTTCAGCAGGTCGTAGTGAGAGGCGTTTAGAAACTTTTCAGCAGGCCGTAGTGAGAGAGGTGTAGAAACATTTTAGCAGGCCGTAGTGAGAGAGGTCGTGAACATTTTCAGCCGACCTTAATGAGAGAGGTAGAGAAACTTTTCAGCAGGCCGTAGTGAGAGAGGTCAAGAAACTTTTCAGCAGGTCGTAGTGAAAGATGTTTAGAAACTTTTCAGCAGGCCGTAGTGAGAGAGGTGTAGAAACCTTTCAGCAGACCTCATTGAGAAAGGTCGAGATACATTTCAGCAGGCCGTAGTGAGAGAGGTCGAGAAACATTTCAGCAGGCCGCAGTGAGAGAGGTCGAGCAACTTTTTAGCAGGCCCTAATGAGAGTAATGTTCTGCAAAGAACCGCCTACGGGACAACCCGCAGATAGAATATGCATAAAATGCGTGGTATACACACATTTAATCCCCCGCGAATGCAACGGAATACGTGCACTGTACTGAGATGTTCCTTATGTGATCTATGGAAGGAAATTGGAGTACGCTAGTAGAGACTCGTGACTCTGTCGAGACTCTGCAATTAAAATTAGTGAATGAATGCGGCTGCCACGGTTGTAACTTGTAACGGGACTGTTTTTGTGGCCCCTGTGTCCGCGAGTATGACGTGGTGGTTGTTGTAAATACAAAAGGGTCAAGCAGAATGGGGCCTATGATGGTCTAGCAAACCGGTAGGGAATTCACTTGATCCTAGACAATACTACACACGAAAACATGGAGGACACTTTATAGAGTCAGTGCCAACAAATGGTAGGTTTGGACCAAACAAACATGGATGGCGGATAATAGGAAGTAGGGGTCTGTCACAGTTATGCCTTAAAAGTATGGTAGCAGACATGTTGTATTATACATCAAATTAAAGAGGGTTACTTAGGAAAAATATTTTGTATATAAACCATTGGTAGATACGGAAAGTAGCAATTAATCTGTGATAAGTACACTCAAATATAGACCGACAAGAACAGACCGATAAGTACAGCCTGATACAGGCAGATAAGTACAGCTGATACAGGCAGATAAGTACAGCCTGATACAGTCAGATAAGTACAGCCTGATACAGGCAGATAAGTACAGCCTGATACAGGCAGATAAGTACAGCCTGATACAGGCAGATAAGTACAGCCTGATACAGGCAGATAAGTACAACCTGATACAGGCAGATAAGTACAACCTGATACAGGCAGACAAGTACAGCCTGATACAGGCAGATAAGTACAGCCTGATACAGGCAGATAAGTACAGCCTGATACAGGCAGATAAGTACAGCCTGATACAGGCAGATAAGTACAGCCTGATACAGATAAGTACATACAGATACAAACACACCAATAAGTACAATAGGATACAGATAGATAAGTACAGTCAGATACAGACAGATAAGTAGTCAGATACAGACATATAATTACAGTCAGAGACAGACAGGCGCTAGAACTGCAATTACTCCACCCAACGGCGCCTAAAGACTTCAGTGGAAGGACAGAAAATTAAAGTCATCGTTTACAACAACTAAAAGCCAACCACCTGTTAAATTCTCACCTAGGGGCGGATGCATTCCTGATTGAGAACCACTGGTCTAGCTGCTTCTCTGGTCCGTCTGTCTTTTCAACTGATGATGTCATATCGTTCGTTCTTTACAATGGGGCCTCAGGAAGGAGTTGAGATGGGTCGGCGTTGAATCAAAACAAACAGAATTAGGTCGCCGGTACGCTGAACCTGCCAATGACGTTAGGGCTGTTTGGTTTTTCTTTCCCTGACGTCGGTTGTCCTTGGAGGTGGCGGTGCATGTTATGGACTCACAACCGGGTATCCATCCATCCATCATGTGCCATGCCGGTAAGCGTGGGCGGTCATGTTCTGCCATCTCACTCGATCACCAGAGTCGTGGATCAGCTCAGTGTTTCTGTCTTGACCATGCCACGAGGCCAAGCCATCCAGGTATTTGCTTCTAGGTCTTCCTCTTGGTCTGTTCCCTTCGATCTTACCAGTTGTCACCAAGTTCTGCAATTCATTTCTTCTCATAACATGCCCAAAAAATTTTGACTGTCTGCGTCTAATATCTCTAATCAGTTTACGATCTTCATTTATTTCTTGAAGGACTTGTTCATTGGTCTTTCTGGCTGTCCATGGTATTCTTTGCATTTTCCTCAGAAACCACATTTCTACAGCCATCAGATGTTTTTCAGCTTGACTGCTCATTGTCCAAGCTTCACATCCATATATGTACCACAACCGGGTATATGTACATACAAGATACATTTGGTAAACGATACTGTAGTAACGTTAGCTGCATGTTCTTTACAGGAAGTCGCAATCTACTCCAACATTTGTCGACTGTTTGGGATTTACTAGGTAATGATTACGTTCTTTATCAATTATGGCCATAGAGACCACTTAGACAGTTCATAAATAAATACACATGGTATTGTTTGGCGCTCACAGAACTAGAAGCAAGAAGGAGAAAGTTAGAGGACACAATAGACAACATACACATTTGACAGCTGTAATTACCGACCTGATTCAAACCTGCCACCTCCAAATTACGACTGCGCCTTGCGTCAGGGTGTCTAGTTGGCCATCTATTGGTGCCTGCAGCGAGAGGCTGTTGTCAGTTGAAGGTGACAGGTACGAATCCTGGTCAGTAACTGACTGGCACCTTGCCGTCTTGACAGACGATAGTTTGTAAAATGGAGTTATGCCTCTCTATAATACAAGCCCTGGGCTGAATTTAGAGACCATGTGTTGCCCATGCAGCATGATCCTTCTCCAGCACTGTCTAGATTACTCCAGAGGAATGGTAACACCGATACGTCTGGAACAAGACAATAGGTTGGTAACTATAGCTTTCAATTGTATGTTGTTTACTGTGTCCTCAAGGTCTCTACTTCGCCAAATAATACATGAGTGTTTATTTATGAATTATTTCTGTTTTATAGTTTGCCATTGCTTTCTAAGCGACCGACGGCTCATAGCATCGAAATCGGTGGGAAGAATCATATCTAATCGAGAGTATTTTCACTGGCATAGCTTTGTTATCTGTGCTTGTTTAATGGGGGAGTCTCCGTGGCGTAGTGGTCAAGGCGTCTGACTCGGGCTCCGAAGGTTATGGGTTCGATTCCGGGCTGTGTCCTTCGATTCGCGAGTGCATTTATTTCGGAGACTCCTGTGGGTCGTCGCTGGAGCTACGGAGTTCGTGCTTTGTGCGACGCTTTCGGCAGTTCGCTGTGGAAAGAGACTGAGCCATATGGGATACAATCCCGATGCAATGAAGTCGACCCTGTCGACTTTTAAGCGACATTGTTTAGCTTGTTTAATGGGTTATCAGCTGATTAAAGATACACGCTTTGATGCGTATTTGGCATTTGGTGCTAGCCCCATAGTTTAAAGACCAATCTTCACTGGATGGGTTATAAGGTCAATATCACATAGGTCGCCTTTACTCCCCAGGTTAACGTTTGTAAGTAAGTAAGGCCCTTTACGTGCTTTATTCGTAGCGCAACTGTGTTGCTAGACCTATATTTTAATAGAGGATCTGGCCGACACTCAATTCTCCGAGGAAAGGCCAAACGGACACACAATCAGACTGCAGTTTGTATCATTAGTACTGGGACTCTTTGTTTGTTGTTGAAGACGAGGCCGGAGAACGTATGGGATTGTCCCGAGTGCTGTGATATCGGTTCTGAACTCGGATTCAATGGCCACTCGGCGAGTGATGTGGTCATTATCAAGCCTACCGCCTTTACTGCCCAAGACCTGGCACCCATTTGAGGCTAGGTCGACCTGGGAGCCTACGTCAATTTTAAACATCCGCCCTGTTGCAGGTTCTAATAGTCTAAAGAAAATAAACTGCAAATTAAATACAATCTACCCAATTTGTTTATGAGAACCCTGGTTATACAACATAAGAGCAACAAGATCCATCCATCATGTGCCATGCCGATAAGCCTGGGCGGTCATGTTCTGCCATCTTACTCGAACAGGAGAGTCTTGGATCAGCTCCGTATTTCTGCCTCGACCATGCCACGTGGCCAAGCATCCAGGTATTTACTTCTTGGTCTTCCCCTTCGATCTTGCCAGTTGTCACAAAGTTCTCCAATTCATTTCTTCTGATAACATGCTCAACAATTTTTTGACTGTCTACGTCTAATGTCTCTAATGAGTTTACGATTTTCATTTGTTTCTTGAAGGACTTGTTCATTGGTTTTTCCTGTCTGTCCATGGTTTTCTTTGCATTTTCTTCAGAAACCACATTTCCACAACCAGCAGGTGTTTTTCAGCATGTCTGCTCATTGTCCACGCTTCACATCCATACAAAAGTATAGGTTCTATGTAGCACTTCAACACACTTTTTCTCGTTTCAATCGATATCTTTTTATTGTCAGTATGTTTTTCATCTTGCAAAAGGCTACCTTCGCAATGGCAATTCTTATTCTAATTTCTTCAAGGCATCTCCCATCAGATGTTATGACTGTTCCGAGATAACTGTACCGATTCACTTGTTTAAGAATATGCCCATTTACTTGTATATTACGAGTGCATTGTGGTATTTCCTTCCTCCGTGTGATGACCATAATCTGTGTCTTCTTGCAATTAAATTCTAACCCTAGTTGTTCACTGTGTGCAACAACCGCATCTACTAAATGTTGCAGGTCCTGTTCATTGTCTGCAATCAAGACTGTATCATCTGCTTAAATAATGTTATTGATGCATCGTCTCCCAATGTTGATTCCTTCCACATCTTCTAGATTTCTGAAAATATTTTCACTGTACAGAGGAAAAAAGATCTGGAGACATTACACATCCATATCTCACACCTCTCTTAATAGTCTGACATTGACCTACTTCATTATCAATTCTTATGGCAGCTTGTCGTTTCCAATATATACACATAAAATCTGATCTTTATCTATTATGATTTTTCCATCTTTTGTCTTTAGGCAGCCTGCTGATGTATGTGTTATTTGATTAGTAAGCTCCTGAATTTTTGTGTGCATTAGTTTGGTATTTTTTACTGTTGTGTTGTTTTTCAATTTCTATGCAGTTTTTCTCGAGCCATGCTTCATTTGCCTCCGTGCATAATATTGCGACTTTTCTGTGAATTTCTTCATATTTGGCAGGATTATTTTTGTTTTGTCTTCTTGTTTCCATTAGTTGTAAATTTGCTTCAGTCATCCATGTCTTATGATCCACTTTCTTTTATTTTGGAATAGTTTTTTTTTCTGCAGCACAACAGGCTGAATTCAACATTTCCCATTGATCATCCGCATCTTGAAATAGGATATCTAGATCAGACAATATATAAAATTTGTTCATTACTTCTATGTTAAAATGATCTTGTATTTTGTGTGTGTAAGTTTTCAATTTGCATAAACCATATTTAGGGTTTCCTGTTGTATACTTGACTTTCTTTAACTTTACCCTCAATGTGCCTGTAATTAATCTGTGATGACTGTAGCTGTCTGCATTGGGGACTGTTTTTACAACTGTTAGCGCATTTAGAAACCTTCTGCGAATCAGGATGTAATCTGTCTGGTTTCTAATCCTGCTGTCTTGACTCATCCATGGCCATAATCTTCTAGGATGCTGTTTAAACCAGGTGTTTCCTACACAGATATAGAAGTGTTATAATCACTCTCACTCACGGCGCCTGTGATGGCAGGTTGTAACTTCCCATGCGCTGATGGGTGGAAAAGTGGGTTCATTAACTACACCGGCAAGTTGAACTTAAAGGTTGACTTCTTGGTCAGAAAGCAACGGCAAACTACTGAACGTAAAATTGCCTGGAAAATTACCTGGGGTTGATCACGACGTCTTGCACAGGACATGCAACACGGATGTGCTTAGTGGTGTAGCATGCGCCGGCATCTGTGGCGACGGGTAGCGAACATAATTCACAATCACGCATATCGTCTGTGAAATCAAATGCAAGCGATTTGGAAGCAGGCCGCCTTGTGTTGATTTGTAACAACGGTATGAGTGTTGGTCGTTCAGAAAACAATAGCAAACTAACGACTGTACACTTGCCTAGAAAATTACAAGAAGCCAAAAATGGTGAGGTGGTTGAAAAGTAAGGACATGCAAGTATAGTGCATTCACAAATATTTGGCCCCGTATAAGAAAATCCACAACTTAGTAATAAATTGAGGGAAAATTATGAAATTTAGCATATGACCTTTTCATTATGTACACCCAACGAAAAATGTTTATTTGTTTATATGCAGTATATAATTTACGGGTCAGAGATGATGTGCATATTATGAAATGTATTACATCTTCACACAGAAACACCAGTGTTCAATAATGAATATTCCCCCGTGGTGCACGGGCATTTCCGTATGGGAAGCATGCTACCTAGTGGAACGGAAGTGTTCAGAGCAGACGTCATTTCGGCCTTTAATGGGTGCTTTCATGAAACGTGATTATTTTATAATATACTAGCTGACCCGGCCCGGCTTCGCCCAGACCCTGGTGGGGAGCATCTCATTTAATTCATATAAGTAGTCATATAAGTTCTCGTTTACGTTATCGACTATCTGTCTGTCTGTCTGTCTGTCTGTCTGTCTGTCTGTCTGTCTGTCTGTCTGTCTGTCTATCTGTCTGTCTGTCTGTCTGACCCGGCCCGTCTTCGCCCAGACCCTGATGGGGAGCATCTCATTTAATTCATATAAGTAGTCATATAAGTTCCCGTTCCGACTATCTATCTGTCTGTCTGTCTGTCTGTCTGTCTGTCTGTCTGTCTGTCTGTCTGCCTGACCCTGTCCGGCTTCGCCCAGTCCCTGGTGGGGAGCATCTCATTTAATTCACATAAGTAGTCATATAAGTTCTCATTAAATTCATACAACAAAAAAAGTAACTTAAAAGAATGTCCTTCCAGACACCATCCATTAGTTTTAATGAAAACGCTTGCTAATCACCTGCATGACTACAGTAACTTCTTAAGCAAATAAAGATGAGTTACAATGTTATGCATTGTGCATTATTTTTATGAAAACTTTAAAAATGCCTTACAGTTTGTATCATTATTTATTATAACTCATATGCCGGTACATAACTATGGACACAGAGTTTATAAATCTTTGAAAACGATGCCACAATATGACTATAAGTTATACAGAAAAGTTATGCCCCTTGAAATAACTTTTACGGAGTTAGGTCCCCTGAAATATATACAATTATAATGAAAAATGAAAAATGAAATAATACTGAGTAAGCAGGCGATTTCACACTAAAAAAATATGACAGTTGACAGCTCTGGAATTAAAGGAAGGCGTGTAGAAAATTTCATCTCAATCGGATGGGCCGTTCGCGAGCGCACAAAGGACATACATAGATACATAGATACAGACAGACAGACATACGATCCTTATTTATATATAAGATTACCATTTTAGATTGTTTTAGATTTGCACATTTGTTTAGTGTAGAATGCATTTACTGAACTTTGCGATCAACCCCAACACCAGGTTGATTTCCTATGCAATTTTACGTTCATCAGTTTGCCATTGCTTTCTGGACGAGAAGGTCAACACCGACGTCCAACGGATCGGTGCATGGTTTAAACCTTCTAATCCACCGTCAGCGCACACAAAGTTTAACTGCAAGCGCATCATGTCCCTCAGCCACTTGTTTCTATTGCGACGTTCAATGAACTGGAACTCTACTTATGCATGTGCTTAGTAGTGCAGCATGGAATTGACTGGTGTTCCAAGGGGGACCAAGTCTTTGCTTAGGCTAGTTCACGAGAGGAGACAGAATGGCCAGAGAAACATCCCACACTACGGAGATGGCTTTCCGAGGACTCATTGATCATCTGGACAGGGGGAAAGGTCTAGTGTACTCGGGCGCCTGGCGCTAGTCGCTAGGTGTACGTAGACTATCGATCGCTAACGCTTCATTACTCCGCCGAATAGCGACAGTTTCCGTTCATTGGTGGGTTTTCCCAAAATTTCCCAGGGAGTGGAGAACTGAATGGCTGAATGAGAGAGAAGAGAAAGAGAGAAGAAAGAGAGAGAGAGAGAGAGAGAGATAGAGAGCGAGTGACAGAGAAGAAGAGAGAGAGAGAGAGAGAGAGAGAGAGAGAGAGAGGAATGAGAAAGAGAGAGAAGGGGGGGGGGGGGGGGGAGAAAGAGAGAGAGAGGAAGGAGAGATCAAATAGAGAGAGGGTGAGAGAGATAAGAGAGGCAAAATAGAGTAGCGAGGAACGTAAGAAATGAAAGATAGTACACAGACAGAGAAAAGAGGTTGAGTAAATAGAGAACAAGGAAAGAGAAAGTAAAGAGAGAGAGAGAGAGAGAGCAGAGAGGGAGAGAGAGAGAGAGAGAGAGAGAAAGAGAGAGAGAGAGAGAGAGAGAGAGAGAGAGGGGGGGGGGCCCTTATCACTTAGTGTGAAGAGATCCTGCGAGAAAAAACAACCTTGTCTTATTCCTTGCTACATCTGCTATTAAGTGCACAGTTTATTTCTTTCTTGTAATAAAAAAAAAAAAATTGTTGATGCTTGTTTCCAGTAAATATCCTTTATTCTGAGATCTTTCTGGTCAATTTAAATATCCTCCAAAACAGTGATCGTTTCATTATGCCTTGCTGTATCAAGTCTTTGGTGTAATCCATCAAGCACAAGTACAGGTCCTTCATAGACAGTCGCAATTTACTGGACGTATTATGAGAAGAAATAAACTAGAGAGCTTGGTAACAACTAGCAAGATTGAGGGGAAAAGAACAAGGGGAAGGCGGAGAAGTAAATACACGGATGTCATAGCCAAGTGCCATGGTAGAGATAAGAACATGGAGCTGATCCACGAGACTGATGATCGTGTGAGATTGCGAAACATGACCGTCCACGCTTATCAGCATGGCACATACTGATGATGATAAGTCGCTATGCGTTTCAACTGATCTTTCTATTAATGTTATGAACGAGAATACTACATTATATGATCCTTCCTCGTGCACAAAGTAATTTCCATGTTTATGTTTTGTCTTGTTCTGCTCATTATAATTCAGAGTAGAGGTTTTGCGATTTGGTTTATAAAATTGATTGTACGGAATTCATAACATTCTATTGCTCCTGGTCTCTTGGGTAAAGCTGCATCTACATACTTAAGCAAATAACTATATATTTATCGGACTTTTCTAAATATCATTCAGCACTTTATTTAATATTTCCAATTCTACCAGCACTTTTAATTTCTCTACACTGATTTCATCTGGCCCAGCTATTTTCCCATTTTCTTCATATGTTTAATAGAATCACTGAATTCTTCATTTAGTGGATCTAATACATTACTTTCAAATAATCATATTGTCAACACTCCATCACCAACTGTAATGCTGTGTTCAGAGACGGTGGAAAGAACGCAGGCAATGAATTACCTGGGGATACGGTTTGATCGAAGCCTTGCTTATAATGAGCACATAGACCAGGTGATAACAAAGGCCAAGCGGGGTTTGGCTGCGATGCGGGTGATGGCGGCAGCAAACTGTGAGCAGCGCCATCTATGCCTTCTGTACGAGGGGCTGGTCATGTCTGTTTTGGAGTATGCAATGGCAATCCTGACTCTCAGCCGTAAGCAGATAGAAAGGATGGAAAGGATACAGAATGAAGCTATGCGCATTATTCTTGGATGTACAAGAGATACAGCATGCAGGGCGATGCGCTACCTTCTTGATTTTCCAACCATTGAAGAGAGAATACAAGTTTGCAGGGCACGCGCCTACCTCAGAGTTAACGCAAACACACAACATCCACTGCATAGTGAAATTATGAAGGTGAAGGGCAGCAGGTTAAAAAGAAGACGGTCGTAGATGGGTCAAGCCGAAGACATTCTTCAACAGGTGTGTTCACTGGAGGACTTAGAACCTGGCGAGGAGTGGGTGCAAGTGCCAACAGATTTTTGCACATCCTTTTCAGTTTGCATCCAACTAGATAGAAAATGCAGACAAGAAAATCCGGCTGCTGTGGAGGCTGAAGTACAAGCGTTGATTTTCGAGAATTCGCTAGACGGTGATGCGGTCATCTACACAGATGGGTCGGTCGTCCGACATGTGAGAAGCTCATGGGCCTTTACAGCTCGGGCCGGAGGGAGAATTGTGAAGGAGGACTCTGGTGCTTTCACTGAAACCACAAGTAGCCTGACTATGGAAGTCATGGCAGTAAGTAAAGCAATAACATGGCTCGAGACACAGACATTCACTAGGGCATGTTTCCTTAGCGACTCAATGAACATGATCAAGAGGATAGAGGAGGGGTCGATCCGAAGAGAATGGTTGCTGCCTCTGGAGCGGTCTCGGCTGACAAAGATTAGTTTCATCTTCGTGCCAGGGCATGCGGGAGTACAAGGAAATGAGCGGGCTGACAAGCTCGCAGGTGAGGCTACTGTGGAGGGCGGACGCGCCATGGACCAGGCTGACATTCTGAATGCTCTACGAGAAGTAAGACTCTTGCGTGAACCAAGTGATGACTGTGAATCTACAACCATGGCCAGACTGCGAAAACAGCAAATTAAAAGAGCGGTGGCCAAACAAGAACACTACGCAGGATGCCAAAGAAGATTGATAAGCCAACACAGAACTGGTGTCGTTAGCCGCTACACGCTGCAGGATTTGCTGAGGAGGGGATCCGAGCACTTATGGACTGAATGGTTCGATGTGCAATGAGGATGATCTGTCGACTAACTAACTAACTAACCATACATTACTTTCTTCTGTTAATTCTTCGTTTTCTCCACCACACACTCTTATGTATTTATACCACCTCTTTATCATAGCGGTGTCCTCCGTTAATTTTCATGTCTTTGATTTCAAACGCCGTTTGAAACACTAGAATAATAGTTTATGGTTTATGGAAGCAGCCTAAACAGACCAGCACTTGCACACACATTACTGCATAAGGCAAACCACTTAGTTCAGCAACCGGCGACGCGCCATTTACCCGAACATGCAGTTCACAACACAAAACACTGTTTAATCTCAATTTTCTGCAATGTAATCACTGATTTGTCTGCATATTGTTTGTATCACATTCTAATTAAAACCGGCCACGTAATTGATAGAGACAATGCGTTTTGTGTGTTGTTTAACACAAAATAGTCGCTCGTTAAAGGTCGCAGAAACATCATGATAAATCTGCACAGGTCTGTTTTGTGCAAACAGAAAGACATGCTAGTCAGTTTAAAATTACCGTGGTAGACAATCGAAATTATTGTGCGAATATATTTCAACTTGAAGGATTTATGAAGTTACTTTACTTTATGTTGTGTGATTTATGCAGTATGTACCGGATGAGATGCAGCGAAATATGCCAATCAACAGATCTTGCAATATATTGTTTGTGTCTTCGTTATTCATATTCACTACGGGAAAACATTGTTTTGAAAGTCTAATTAATTTAGTTTGTCCCGAAGGAGGAACATTGCTATGGGTCAGTGATGTGATAGGCCATTATATTTTGCAGACCTGAGTGCGCGGAGCTGCATATATCCAGTCTTTCCCTTACTTAGCCAGACAACGAATAAAGCCCCCCCCCCCCCTCCTGACATAACCAGCGCAGCTCAATTACGCTGTGGGGTATTGCGTCTATGCGTGCGTGTTTATATGGGTGTATGTGTGTTTGTGTGTGTATATGTATGTGTGTGTATGTGCGTGCATGGTGTGTGTGTGCATAAGTGCGTATGTATGTTTGTATGTATGTGTGTATGTATGTGTATATATGTGCATGTTTGTGTATATGTGTGTATGTGTGCCATATGTGTGTATATTTGTGTGTATGTGTGCCATGTGTGTGTATATGTGTATGTGTGCCATATGTGTGTATGTGTGTGTGCAAGTGTGTGTGTATGTTCGTGTATGTATGTGTATATGTCTGTGTGGGTATGTGCCCATTCATGCAGTGCATGTCGAGGGAGTGTGTATCTGTATGTTAGTGAGTGTGTGCATAACTGTGAAAGGTTGATCAAATGATGTAAGTATGTATGCAGGTATGTATGAGTGCGTGTGTGTTTATAAATGTGCATGTATATGTGTGTCTGTCTGTCTCATAACGTAGTAATATGCATTGTTGATGTTTACAAAATCCACTTTGACAATGTTTTTTTCGTATGTGAATTAATATGCACAGTTGATGAATGACAGATGAGTTATTGGAAGAGCCGAATGTAAGACGGGCCTGCGTGCCCAATTTGTTACCCTTTGAAAATAAAGATCGTTTATTCGTTCACTCGTTCGCTAACGCACCCGCTTTGCATTTGTAAAACAAAATAGTGAAAGGACCCTTTTGCACGACTTGAGACGCCAAGGTATATGGTGCTAGTTCATTGATTGGCACCTTGCCGTCTTGACAGACGATAGTTTGTGCTTTCAAAAAGGCATAACGGTAGCGAATGTGACTGTTAAGGCCAATTCGCGCTGTAAATGTTCGTTCACAGTGGGTGCATACGAACACGTGGTCATTTTCACCATCATGCGACCATCTTACGTCCTCGCACGCTCGGTGTGTGACTTATCTGCAATAATTTTCTCCTTTGTCTTTATTCCATTTCTGATGTTTGCCCTTCCATGCAACACGTTCAGCGGCGTACTTGCTCCCAATGTGCATTAGCAATGCCTGTATCAATCATGTCCCGTATGGTGCTAGTCCAGTGTGTATATACACCATTCGACACTGATGGATGACGTGGTCAATATCACACCGACGATGTTTACTTCCCATGACGTGTTCTGATAACCATTTATGAGTTAGAACCACTCGAAGCTCAGGCCGATTATTTATTTAAAAAAATCAACCTCGATTAGGATTGGAACATATGATCACCGCGCCGAGAGGTAACGTAATGTCAATGCACTAACCGCAGCTCCATCATTTGCATATGTATTTTCACACATACACATACACACTCACACAAACACCCCTCCATCACCCACACCCCAACCCCCAAAACACCACTGTATTGCGTAATGGCTACACTAAAAATAAAATCAGACAGAAGACTGCTTTGACCTTTCGTACAATGTCAAGGACTGCTCCATGATGTGGCTTCGCAAATCAAACAGGTAGATAAAAAGCTGTGGTAACTATGTGATTTACCTTTTAACAGCTCCACTCCGTGTTATTTCCCTCCTTGAACTTCACACACTCTAACCCAGTAACCTACATCGATGTGTATCTAGTCTACGTCGGAGTTTTTTGTTACTCAATTCACCTACCTGTAGATGCAGTGGCAATTAATTTTCCAGGTACATTAATAATTCACGTCTGAAAAGCATTGCCTCGAGAGTCTCTTGATGAGAGGGGTTGGGGAGGGGAGACAGAGAGAGCTAGAGAGAGAGAGAGAGCGCGAGATAGAGAACGAACGAACCAAACACACGAGTTAGAGAGAGAGAGAGAGAGAGAGAGAGAGAGAGAGAGAGAGAGAGAAAGAGAGAGAGAGAGAGCTAGAGAGCGCTAGTGACAGATCTAGAGAGAAAAAGACAGACAGACAGACAGAATAAGAATTTTGAGACAGACGTATAAACATGCGCACACACAGAGTGACAAAGAGGAGAGCTGACATCATTCAGTCAGTAGCATGTCCCTTGCGAGCTTCGCTCCCATTACAACCGCCCGGAAAACTTCTCGGTCATAAGCAAGATACCCTGCGTCCGGTACACCCATATGGAGATCATCTGCCACACCCTACTCCCATCTTCTCTTTGGGCGTCTTCTTCCTCTCTTCCCGGTCATATCTAATAAATTGTTCTCTACAAACTTTGAATGCGTTTCAAGTGACCAAAATATTTCAATTTTCTTTCTTTTATCGATTGTAATAGCCAACCCTTTTCGTCGTTATTCAGCTCTTCTCGTATAAATGCATTGTTCTTTTCAGTATCCAAGATATTCTTAGAACCCGTCTATAACATTTATATTCAAATGTATTTATGCGCTGTTCAGTTTGTTTAGTAACTGTCCAGGTCTCATAGACATGTGTTGCAATAGGAAACGCAGATAACCAAATAAACAGACACACTGATAGGTAACCTACCCAACATACATAAAACAACAAAGCAGAGACAAAACACACATATATGTACAGTGAGATAAGTACAGACAAACACAGACAGACAAGAACACACCGATAAGTCGGTCTGGTACAGACATATAAATAAAGAGAAATAAACACAGACAGACATTAATACATCTATAAGTACAGTCTGATACAGACACACAAGTATAGACAGACACAGACAGACAATAACACACTGATAAGTACACTCAGGACAAGAACAGACCGATAACTACAGCCTGATACAGACAGATAAGCACAGTCTGATACAGATAAGTACATACAGATACGAACACACCAATAAGTACAATCAGATACAGATATATGAGTACGGTCTGATGCAGGCAGATAAGTACAGTCAGAGACAGACAGATAAATATAGTCAGATAAGTAAAGTCAGGTACAGACAGATAAGTACAGACCAGCACAAACAGAAACTCCGTACCAAGCCCCTGCTGTCGATATGTGATTTGTGATCAGAATTGTATAGGCCGGAGTGCACGAAGGTAGAGGTGGCCAGTCTCTCTCCCTCCTGTAGCGAACGACGTGAGCCACCGCGCTCATGTCACTGTCAGCGTATCATAGCTTTAACCTTCCGTACACAGTCAAGGACTACTCCACGACGTTGTTGCACATCTACTGTGTAGAACATGCGTTATGGTGTCTACGTGATTTATGTTTCCACGGCTCTAACACATTTGATTTCTGTCCTTGAACTTCCCACAGTATAACCCTGTAACCTACATCATGCGAAGATTGCGCACGTCCCGATTTGTTGTTGTTGTTGTTGTTGTTGTTGTTGTTGTTGTTGTTGTTGTTATGTTAGTCAAATTCATCTACTTGCAAATGCCGTGGCAATTTGTTTTCCTAGTCCGTTAATAATTCATTTATGAAAAAAGGATTACTTTCGAAGTTGCTAGCAAGAAGCTGAGAGCGGGAGGGGGAAAGACACAAAGAGGGGACAAAGACAGATAAACATGCAACGAGAGAAGAGAGAGAGAGAGAGAGAGAGAG
Organism: Cepaea nemoralis; assembly: GCA_014155875.1. Lineage (NCBI taxonomy): Eukaryota > Metazoa > Mollusca > Gastropoda > Stylommatophora > Helicidae > Cepaea > Cepaea nemoralis. The sequence goes on from JACEFZ010025276.1 coordinate 32,451, forward strand.
AGAGAGAGAGAGAGAGAGAGAGAGAGAGAGAGAGAGAGAGAGAGAGAGAGAGAGAGAAACGAAAATCTTTATTTTCAAAGGGTTAAGAATTGGGCACGCAGGCCCGTCTGACATTCTGCCCTTCTTCTCTATTTTCCTCTCATACATTCTTTCATTCAACATCTCCTATGAAGCAATCCAGACACATAACCAAACAAATAATCTGATAAACTGATAAACAAAAATCCAGTCATACGTACAAACAACCCTGCAGTGTGACGGTCACACGCGTACACACAAGTAGCATGTCTGGAATGTAAGCACGGACAGATAAGCACAGACAGATAAGTACAGGCAGATAAAAATGTGTGTATATGAAGTGTGAGGACACTAGCTTTTGTAGGCCTACGTGCACGGGTGAATAGTAAATAGATGGAGTCAGTAAATCTCTCCCCCCCCCCCCCCCCCCCCAATGTTCGTTGCTTACAACGAGACCTGGCGTCGCACCCTAGTCCGACCGAACTCGTGCTATTGCAGGACAGCGTCTTAACCGTTACATCAATGTACCCGCTGCAAACTGATACACTCATGAAAAATCAGTAAGTCAGAAATGCTTAGACAAGTGGTTCTTAACCTTTTTTGGCCCATGCTCCCTTTCATCACATGTCAGAATGTCATTCCCCCCCCCCCCCCTCCCCCCTCACCTTTTCCAGCGAACGAAAAAAGAAGAATTCCTCCCTTTCCAAAATTTTCAGCCTCACAGGGTGCATGTTTTATATTCTTAATATTTTATTAACACATCAAATTAATCATATTACAATAAACAAACAGTTAAAGACGTCAAAGAATTGCCACTTAATACACGACACCAGAATGCCAGAAAATTGTGCTTCATCAAATAAAACGTTCAAAAGAAAATCAGGATATTGTGTCTGAAGCCATTTTGAGTCTGCCAATCTGTGGTCTTAATTCCCCTCTGGAAACCCCCCCCCCCCCCCCCCCCCCCCCCCCGTTTTTCCCCCGTAAGGGGGGAGGAATTCCCCACTGGTTGAGAACCATTGGCTTAGACAAAATTAAACATATATGGGCCAACAGGCAATTTGCCATATGATGGTTTCATGTAATAATTTGATACGGTTAGACGAGAGAGATCAACCAACACTGACGGAATGCGACAGCTCAAAGATCACAAGTGAAACGAAACAGTTAAATCGGCAAACAGCAAAATTAAACGCCCCGCGTAAGCAGCATAATGGGACATCATTAAAATTAGCATCACGATCTTACCTGTTCGTATCTGACTGGTCGGTGTAACGGTTATGGCATTACGCTATAGTGGCGTGAGCTGGACGGACAAGATGTTTGTGTCATCTTTCCAAGTTCGCTACGGAAGAGAAAGACTGGCCACCCATTCTTCCGTGCACTTAGCACGGTAGCAGCTGACAAAACAAATGCGCTGACAAACGAGGAAGGCTGGTAAAGTAAACACCACGCAGAACAACACCACCATCATGTGCCAGGCCAGTAAGCGTGGGCGGTCATGTTTTTCATCTCACTCGATCACCAGAGTCGTGAATCAGCTCAGTGTTCTTTATTCGATCATACAACGTGGCCAAGCCGTCCAGGTATTTACTTCTCTGCCCTCCCCTTGTTCTCTTCCCCTCATACACACAGGCGTATATAAACACTTCCAGTGAGATATAAACTCCACGACCTAAGGACAGACACCGACAAAGGTGAGATATGCAGGCAGACATACAGATAGAAGAAGAACACTATCGCAATGATGATGATAATGATGAGTAGGACGATTAGGAGGAGAAAGAAGAAAAAGTAGTAGTAGTGAGAGCAGCAGCTAAAGTAGTAGTATTAGAAGTATTCATCTGTTCCTATTTCAACTATTTGAACAGTTATGGTGATTTCTGAAATTACTTAACACAATTTCAGATGAAATATTTCCATTTATAGACGCCAAAATATTTCATCAACAGACAACAACAGCACTACTGTTGCGTCAAACAAAAACACGACCACTGGGTATTAATTGTTACATAATATTACGGTGCACTAAAACAATCGCCATCTAAATTACCAATAAATATGTATGCTGGGTTAGAAAAATACATCAATTATCTCTTAGTGCTCGCAGGCCACGTCTGTACGGGTGTATTCTTTTGGCTACAGTAATGACAGCGATCTGTCTTGCGGAGAATATTAATAGAAAACAGTGGTTATTGTATTATGTGATAACAGAACCGGGGCGGAAGCCTGGCCAATGAACAAACAATTAGAAAGTCGAATAGAGGCCCTATTCTAGAACAACTGGGAATGAAAAGAGAGTTGATGAAAGAAATAAAAAAGAGACAAGTGAAATATTTCGGCCAAGTTAAAATACATAATACTATTATAAAAACAATACTGGAGGTCAAGGTTGAGGACAAGCGAGCAAGAGGTAGACAACAGTACAGGTGGGAAGATAACATCAAGAGATGGACGAACAGCAATCTGACAGAATGTACAGTCAGGGCGGGAGACAGACAGTGTTGGGGATCCATTGCAGCTAACTTTTATTATGGAGACTGCACCTAATTGATTGAACAGAACCGGCATAACTGCACTCTGATAATATCTTATAGGTTCTTCATCTCCCTCGGGGGATATTGTTGTGTCTGGTTGTATGCAGGCTAGTCGGTCCCGTTACCCATTGGTTATGTGACCCACGTGGGCCTAGCCGACTGAAATTTATGCACGGTGTTTGTAAAGTCTCACTACACTTTGTATGTAGAACAAATTTGAAAAATGAAGTACATGATGTCATCAAAAATGTGCTCCACAGTACATTGTGAAGCAATATGCAGCGAATGGCTCTCGTCTGTTGGAGTAATTCTTTGTACTCCAAACAGAATGGTGTTATCAACGGAAGAAAGAATTTTTTTTTTCAAATTTGTTTTACATACAATATATATATATATATATATATATATATATATATATATATATATATATATATATATATATATATATATATATATATATATATATATATCCCGACGTGTCTCCACCTTGCCGCGGTGGGGGAGCTTGTGTGTCCCTCTGACCCCATGTGCTTGCCGATGGATGAAAACTACATATCGGACAGCTTATGGGTTAGGGACCAGACTAAGAGAGACACAACCTTCTGCTCTGCGGGTAGACTGAGGTTAGGATAACACGTAGTCCCAAACACTATCACTGCTGACAACTGGGCTCAGTCTTTAATACTTAGCCTCCGAATTACTATCACTCAAAAACATAGGGCGGAGTTCTCTCGCTAACTCCGATATCCTTCAATTTCCCAGACTGCCGACCTCACTGTCGGGTCCCAAAACTCAACTGTCCACGTCAATATTTTCCACTGTCTTTTTAACCCTTCTTTGCAGCCCTCCTCGGGGAATGCCCTTTAACCCCGTGAATTTGTTTATGGTGTAGCCTTGCTACCAAGGTCAATGACCTTAATGTTAGTGAACCCAGGCATGTTTCAACAGCGATGTCCTGTAAATGATACGCCGAAAAAAAAAATGCACAGTCTAAGTTGAAGGTGCTGTTAATGTGAGGAGACAATTCTATTATTGTGTTGTGATACTGTACATTCACGTTCACTTCTATACAACTGCTAATCTGTAGTATGTTCGTCTAAATATAGCCAAGGATATACTGCCTGGTGAAAAAATTCTTATAGACCGACTAATCTTGACTATGTAGCAATGATTGTTCTCGCCACAGCGCCCTATGGGGTCTTTCAGTAAAAGCCTATGAATACAGCTGCAGATAGTTTTTTGGGAGGTGGGAGGGGGTGGGGAGGGTCTTTGTTCATACGGCTGTGATAATGGCATGGATGTTAATCACTTGATACGGCTGTAATAAAATGTCCTGCTTGCTCGCTGTGCGCGTAATTTCAAAAATAAATGACAGATCTATAACAATGGAGTACACTTTTGGTCTAAATAAATACACGTTTTCTCCTTCTGTTGCTCCCTTCTCTTCCTCTTCTTGTAATTTACTGCCAATATAGTACCTTGCGATGTATGGTAGGGGGGGGGGGGGGTCTTTGCGCCTGAGGAATTAAGTCCGCCTGGCTAGTGCAGTCGCCGCGAACCGAGCAGGTTAGGATTTTCTGTTTGCCCCCGACAGACAAAAATCCCACACCTTACCGAGGGATCGAACCCGGGTCTCCCGAAGGAGAGTCCGGCGTTCTAGCCGCTCTGCCAGCAATGAAGCTTGTCAATGGATATTTAATTTGCATACTAAGAGACTGCAAGAGAGTCTTGCACTCACCGCTTGAGAAACGCATCAGCATGTTCGGAGTAGTGTGATGACCATCAATAATTATCAAGCGGGTAAGCGAATAGGGTACTGGTTCGACATCTCACAAAACCACCAATGATCCTCGTGACTGTTGGTCTGGTCCCGATTATATCATTTGGCTAAGCCATTTATTAATCGACAACCATGCCATCACCTTTTCCCAAATCGAAAAGAAGTGAACAATTTTAATCGATGCAAGTCTAAAAGAACAACAATAACAATTGCGCCGGTATACTATACCAAATTCCATCTCGAAAAGTAACTCTAGCAGAATAGTTAATGTGGTGGGTATTGTTGTCAACAACGACCCGCAAGAAGGATTAGGCTGGTGCATTCTATTTGATGATTTCCTGGCCAGTCACATTGATTCGTCTTCACGCTTCATGGCATTTCTAGTAATGGATTTATTGACCCTGTTATAGAAATAAGAGGGTAGCTGCAATGCAGGACATCTGAAACAAAATCTATACCTTGATTAAATCAACTTCGTCTTCATGTGTCTGGCTTAGAAAATATAAAGGAAAGTACAAGGCATCGTCATGCTCCATGCTGATCACCATAATCTTCGACTTGGCCTGTGTTCTATCCAGATTATGGGTTACGCCATGTGGCTAATGTGGATCGCATCATGATTTCCCAAGCATCTGTAAAGAAGTACTCTGTCATTGCTTTCCTTCTTGGCAGTGACCATGCTGGCCAGAGACCGTAGCCACTGTCTCTTTAAAGAGATCCTCTGAGTACAGTTACGAACTTAAGACTATGGGCAATCTGTCGGCTCCTCTAAAGCTCGGTCCACCAAATGCTCCCTCCTATGGTTTCACATTATCTTGGGGGGGGGGGGGGGGGGTAGAAGATGCACGCGCGAAACAGGTACTCAACTTTGCTCACGGGTGCTAGCAGAGAGAAGGAAACGCCTTACTTTTAACTTAATAAGGGAGTACTTCTATTCCGCTATCCAAAGTAAAATTACAGAACCCTTTACCAAACCTTGTTGCGTCATGGGCTTATGGTGCTGGTCACATATATACCAATCGGCATTCGATGGGGTATGTGGTCCATATCACGTCACACCCCAGAACATTGTTTGGTACTCACTTTAAGTTGGCTGGATCGACCCGTCAGTCCAGATACATTTTAAGAAAACTCCGGCTCCACGGGCATTCTAAAACATGACCACCGGGGAGGGGGGGGGGGGGGGGGAATAGACAAACTAGTCAATGCGGATTCCACGGCTCCATTTGGCGCATTCATTGTGACAATAAGTCTCTATACCTCTGGTTACTTGTTACCTTGTTGTTTATATTCCCTCATGCCAACTGATTCCTGCTCGTCTATTGACACGTCTCTCATGAATGTCATTTGTCCTGTTCGATAGTTTTGAGGTGTATAATACCCCACAGTTTGTTTCGCTGGCTACGATATTTTCAACATGCTTCTTAAAAACGAAAAAAATCACATCTCTACTTCATTCAGCTCGTTCACACACACGCACGCACGCACGCACGCACGCACGCACGCACACACACACACACACACACACACACACACACACAATTTTCCCGAAGCAGTTTCCAGCTATGGATGTGTGACGTAATAGAACCATCACATTGTGTAGGCCTGAATGCAAGCAGGAATAGGTGGCCAATCATTTTCTCAACAAATAGCCCAAAAAGTATACCAACTTGCCAACTCCATATCTTCTTTATTTCTGAAAATATTTTAACTGTACAGGGAAAAAAGATTCTTAACACATTGAAGATAAAGTCTGTTCATTCGTTCGTTCGTTCATCTTCGCAGGCGACGAACTCAAACGTCGTGGAAACCGCGACTGGATTGGAAATTATTGGCTACACGTTGGGCTCATGGAAGTATAATATAATTACAGCTATAAGACAGAGGCTTTTGGGGGGGGGGGGGACATTTTATAAAAAGACACACAGGAAAAAACTGACGATTGGAAAAAGAAGCGGCAGAGGCACATAGTAAGAAACTATGCTTATAGTCACAGACGATAACATGTAATAGTGCCATCAATAACATTAATCCAGAACACCAGAGACAGATCTGAGAAGAGACATAAACGCCTATGTCATCTGGCAAGGAACATGATGTTGATGACTCGCGTGACAGAAGGCTGTGGACATGCAGTACGACACGAATTATATACAAGATGTAAGATATTTTATCACGACGTGACCCCATTCTAGTAAACATTGTCTTTCGAAAACACGTTTCGTTTACCCCCGATGCACATTGTCTATCAGATGTCACTGTAAGCGATCTTAAATGCACTTATTGGGCGATGAGCGATGTTATCCACAGGATGGCTGTCTGCTCGAGAGTGGGACCACTGTCTAGCATGCGGGGTCAGCTTGCTCTTAAACTTCAGATGCGCTGATAGCTGTGTAGGGAAAAAAAGGTGGGGGGGGGGGGGGGGGAGGTTGTTCAACACCCACACCGTTTAGTTGGACTAAAATGCTAACTTCTCATCCTTAACGAAAATTACAAGTATCTAAGAAGTCGGAATTGGTTCACCTGATGGCGAAGGACACTGGTAACCGGGAAAGCTAATCCACACACTAACACCAGTTCAGTGCACTCCCCAGTAGTAACAAAAATGACAAGTAGTAGCACTGTGTGGTCTACGCTCGAGTTCAAAGCGAGCAAACAACAGAAACACTGACTAGCATAACCTGAAGCATAAACAAGAAACATTGACTAGCATAACCTGAAGTATAAACAAGAAACATGACTAGCATAACCTGAAGCATAAACAAGAAACAATTTGATCTAGCATAACCTGAAGCAATAAACAAGAAACATTGACTAGCATAACCTGAAGCAATAAGAACAAGAAACATTGACTAGCATAACCTGAAGTATAAACAAGAAACATTGACTAGCATAACCTGAAGCATAAACAAGAAACATTGACTAGCATAACCTGAAGTATAAACAAGAAACATTGACTAGCATAACCTGAAGTATAAACAAGAAACATTGACTAGCATAACCTGCAAGCATAAACAAGAAACATTGACTAGCATAACCTGAAGCATAAACAAGAAACATTGACTAGCATAACCTGAAGCATAAACAAGAAACATTGACTAGCATAACCTGAAGCATAAACAAGAAACATTGACTAGCATACCTGAAGTAAACAAAGAAACATTGACTAGCATAACCTGAAGCATAAACAAGAAACATTGACTAGCATAACCTGAAGCATAAACAAGAAACATTGACTAGCATAACCTGAAGCATAAACAAGAAACACTGACTAGCATAACCCTGAAGCATAAACAAGAAACATTGACTAGCATAACCTGAAGCATAAACAGAAACACTGACTAGCATAACCTGAAGCATAAACAAGAAACATTGACTAGCATAACCTGAAGTATAAACAAGAAACATTGACTAGCATAACCTGAAGCATAAACAAGAAACATTGACTAGCATAACCTGAAGCATAAACAAGAAACATTGACTAGCATAACCTGAAGTATAAACAAGAAACATTGACTAGCATAACCTGAAGTATAAACAGAAACATTGACTAGCATAACCTGAAGCATAAACAGAAACACTGACTAGCATAACCTGAAGCATAAACAAGAAACATTGACTAGCATAACTGAAGATAAACAAGAAACATTGACTAGCATAACCTGAAGTATAAACAAGAAACATTGACTAGCATAACCTGAAGTATAAACAAGAAACATTGACTAGCATAACCTGAAGTATAAACAAGAAACATTGACTAGCATAACCTGAAGTATAAACAAGAAACATTGACTAGCATAACCTGAAGTATAAACAAGAAACATTGACTAGCATAACCTGAAGCATAACAAGAAAACACTGACTAGCATAACCTGAAGCATAAACAAGAAACATTGACTAGCATAACCTGAAGCATAAACAAGAAACACTGACTAGCATAACCTGAAGCATGAACAAGAAACATTGACTAGCATAACCTCAAGCATAAACAAGAAACACTGACTAGCATAACCTGAAGCATAAACAAGAAACATTGACTAGCATAACCTGAAGCATAAACAAGAAACACTGACTAGCATAACCTGAAGCATAAACAAGAAACATTGACTAGCATAACCTGAAGCATAAACAAGAAACATTGACTAGCATAACCTGAAGCATAAACAAGAAACATTGACTAGCATAACCTGAAGCATAAACAAGAAACACTGACTAGCATAACCTGAAGCATAAACAAGAAACATTGACTAGCATAACCTGAAGCATAAACAAGAAACATTGACTAGCATAACCTGAAGCATAAACAAGAAACATTGACTAGCATAACCTGAAGCATAAACAAGAAACATTGACTAGCATAACCTGAAGCATAAACAAGAAACATTGACTAGCATAACCTGAAGCATAAACAAGAAACATTGACTAGCATAACCTGAAGCATAAACAAGAAACATTGACTAGCATAACCTCAAGCATAAACAAGAAACATTGACTAGCATAACCTCAAGCATAAACAAGAAACATTGACTAGCATAACCTGAAGCATAAACAAAAAACATTGACTAGCATAACCTCAAGCATAAAAAAAGAGCAGATCTTCCATGGCCTGCCAACAGATTCTGTCAATCTCTGGGGCCATACGTGATCAGAGATTCTCTACATGTGTATGTCGTGAGTCTTGAACGATTATGTATCTAAGACCTACAAGTGTATGTCGTGAGTCGTGAGGGATTATGTATCTATGATCTACAAGTGTATGTCGTGAGTCGTGAAGGATTATGTATCTAAGAACTACAAGTGTACGTCGTGAGTCGTAAAGGATTATGTATCTAAGACCTACACGTTGTATGTCGTGAGTCATGAAGGATTATGTATCTAAGACCTACAAGTGTACGTCGTGAGTCTTGAACGATTATGTATCTAAGACTTACAAGTGTATGTCGTAAGTCGTGAAGGATTATGTATCTATGATCTACAAGTGTATGTCGTGAGTCGTGAAGGATTATGTATCTAAGAACTACAAGTGTACGTCGTGAGTCGTGAAGGATTATGTATCTAAGCCTTACAAGTGTATGTGGTGAGTCGTGAAGGATTATGTATCTAAGACCTACAAGTGTATGTCGTGAGTCGTGAGGGATTATGTATCTATGATCTACAAGTGTATGTCGTGAGTCGTGAAGGATTATGTATCTAAGAACTGCAAGTGTACGTCGTGAGTCGTGAAGGATTATGTATCTAAGACTTACAAGTGTATGTCGTGAGTCGTGAAGGATTATGTATCTAAGACCTACAAGTGTATGTCGTGAGTCGTGAAGGATTATGTATCTAAGACCTACAAGTGTAGGTCGTGAGCCATGAAGGATTATATATCTAAGATCGACAAGTTGATGTCGTGAGTCATGAAGGATTATATATGTAAGATCGACAAGTTTATGTCGTGAGTCATTAAGGATTATATATCTAAGATCTGAAAGTGTATGTCGTGAGTCGTGAAGGATTATGTATCTAAGACCTACAAGTGAATGTCGTGAGTCGTGAAGGATTATGTATCTAAGACTACACGTGTATGTCGTGAGTCATGAAGGAGCATATCTCCATGATGCACAAATTAAGTAGAACATTATCAGAGCAATGACAGAGCCAAACCATATTCTTTGAAGAGAGAGAGAGAGAGAGAGAGAGAGAGAGAGAGAGAGAGAGAGAGAGAGAGAGAGAGAGAAGAGAGAGATAAAGAGAGAGAGAAAGAGAGAGAGACAGAGACAGAGAGGGAGAGAGAGAGAGAGAGAGAGAGAGAGAGAGAGAGAGAGAGAGAGAGAGAGAGAGAGAGAGAGAGAGAGAGAGATTGGAGAACATTTTGACAAATGGTAGAGGTATACTATTCTTTTAGTGCCATTACTGCATATATTACTTTGTGGGGTAGGACAAGGTCGGGAGGGTGGGGTCCTTGAGTCTGAGGAGTTAAGGTCGCCTGGTTAGTGCAGTCACCGTGAACTATGCAGGTTAATGGTCTTTTTTTTTTTTCTTTACCCCGACTGAAAAGAAATCCATCACCTTATGGGGAATTCGAGCACGGGTCTACTAAATTGTCCTGCATTCCAATCACTAGCCAATTCCTCAGAAGTCTACTAAATACTGTAAAAAAAACAAAACTAGCAGTGGTGACTTTTCACCTTAGGCCATCCGATGTGTTCAATGAAACGCGTGAGTTGGCCCGAATACTTGACAAAATGATAGTGCTCTCTCTCTCTCTCTCTCTCTCTCTCTCTCTCTCTCTCTCTCTCTCTCTCTCTCTCTCTAGCACTAGCTTACTGGACAAAGGCAGTATACAATGTATTTGATAAACATGTGCCAGTCAAAGGAAGTTCGAGTCAAGAATCAACATAAGTCCCCGTGGGTCACTAGCGAAGTTCTCGAAATCATGAGAGAACGAGATACAGCACACAAAAATAAAGATTTTATCAATTACCGCAGACTAAGAAATAAAGTTAAATATGAAATTCGTAGGATAAAGAAAGATCATTTCAAAAATTTAATTGTAGATATATCAAATAATACAAATATATGGAAGGCTATTAACTCGCTAACCAACAAGAAACACACTTCAGAGTCAGCAATACCAAACTCTATAACATGCGAGGATTTCAGTTACTTCTTTCAATCCGAAATAGAGAATCTAAAGTCCTCAATACCAGACTCAGTATGTAATTTAAGTTCACTGTCATCATTCTGTGAAGGGAAGTGCTCTAGAAATATTCCCTCTGAGATTCCCTTGATGTCTGTTGCAGAAGTATATAAATATCTCTCAAATCTCAAAGCAACAAATTCAGAAGGCCTAGATGGTATCAGTAATAGAATTCTTCGGTGTGCTGCACCTATTATTAGTGAGTCCTTAACGTTCATATATAACCAGTGCCTATCCAAAAACTACTTTCCATCTGCCTTTAAAGTTGCTAAAGTGTATCCTCTACTTAAAAAATGGCTCAACTGATATTAGCGTCTTGGGTAATTATAGACCTATTTCCTTACTATCGTCGCTATCAAAGCCATTAGAAAAACACATGCATAAAATAACACTACATCATTTAATTAACAACGATCTAATAATTGACAGTCAATCTGGGTTTCGACCTAAATATTCTTGCCATAGTGCCCTTACAAAAATGACCGATAACTGGCATCTTTGTATCAACAATGGCAACATCTGTGGAGCAGTATTTGTAGACTTTAAAAAGGCCTTTGATATGGTAGATCATGATATTTTAATTAGAAAATTAAAACACATGAAGACTAACACCAATATGGTGAACCTAATTACGTCATTTTTATCAGACAGACAACAAGTAGTGTCCTTCAATAACTGTCTATCAAGACCCACACAACTTAATTTTGGGGTGCCTCAGGGCTCAATACTAGGTCCGCTGCTTTTGCAGTGTATATTAACGATCTTCCTTTATACCTCAATACTTCGTGTGATCTATTTGCGGATGACTGCACTATTTACACAAGTCAAGAGAGCCTTTGTGACTTAGAGAGCTCTTTACAAAACGATCTTGACAATCTTAGTAGAGGGATGGAGCAATGAAAATCGCATGTTAATTAACATCGACAAAACTAAATCCATGCTAATAACGACCAGACAAAAACTACAGACGCTAGCCATAACTGGGACACCGCTCGAGCTCCGCGTGGACACGTTACCTATAATTAATGTAAATGAACATAAAACATTAGGTCTTTTAATTGACAGACATTTAAACTGGAGCCCTCATGTTCACGCCCTTACCAAGAGAATAGCACAAAAAGTTTACCAACTTGCTAAAATTCAACACTTTTTGGATGAAAGCACACGTAAAATATTCTATGCATCCTATATCCAATCACCTCTCGATTATTGTTCCACAGTCTGGGATGGCTGCCCTAAATCTAATATGAAACGATTGTGTTCGCTTCAAAACCGCGCTATACGTCTAGTTTCTAGCATAAAGCACGTTGAAAGTAATAAATTATACAGCCATCTAAGACTTCTACCACTTCAAAAGCGCTTCCTTTTTAACAAAGCCAAATTAGTGAATAAAATTATATCTGAAAATACGCCAGAGTATCTTCTACCGCTAATTCAATCTAATGCAATGAACAGTAAGCGCTTAAATTTATTACAGCTTCCTAAGCCTAGATTGGACTTATACAAAACTTGTTTCGCATATTCTGGTGCTCACTTGTGGAATAGCCTTCAACCAGAACTGAAAACACCAATGAGTCCCTACACATTCAACCGAAAACTCTTTCAATACTTACTTCATACCGACTATATGCCTCCATAAGTCACCTACTAGTATCATTTTTCCACTATCATTCTTCACTGTATGTGTGTGAACGAGACAGTGGGTGAGAGAGTGAGTGAGAAAGAGTGTGAGTGGAAGAATTAGTATGAGTGAGAGTGAGAGAGTATGCATGCGCATGTGCCTGAGTGAGTGTAAAAGTGAGTGAGTGTGTGGACATATGTGTGAGAGATTTAGTTAGAGAATGAGTGAATCTGAGAGAGTGGGTGTGTTGTGTGTCTGCCTGTCTGTGTGATAGAGTGTGAAAGTTAGTGAGTGAGTGTGAGTTAGAGAGTCATCGAGTAAATGAGTGAGTAAGGGAGCGTGAGTGAGTGAGAGAGAATTTGTAGGTATGCGTGTATGTGCAGCGAATGAGTGAGTGTGAGAGCGAGTGAGTGTGTAAAAGAGAGAGCGTGGTGAATGAGAGAGTGCATGAGAAAGTGTGATGTATGTGTGTGCATGTCTGGATGTGTGTATGGGTGTATATGTGTGTACATGTGTGTATCTGTGTGTGACTCTGTGTGTATGTCTGTACGTGTGTTAAGGTGTGCGTTCATGTGTTTATATGCGTTTATATGCGTGTGTGTATGTGTGTATGGACGAGTGTGTGTGTTTGTGTGTGCTCGTGTATGTATTGTATATCTTTGTATGTGTATGTGTAAGTGTGCATGCATGCAGTGTATGCGAGGGAGTGTATATTCGGGTGTTATGTGAGTACGTGTGAGTAAGTATATGGATGTGTGCAGGTGTGTGTATTGCGTGGGTATGATGTGTGTGTGTGTGTGTATGTACATGTGAGTGAGAGACAAGAGAGAGAGAGAGAGAGAGAGAGAGAGAGAGAGAGAGAGAGAGAGAGAGAGAGAGAGAGAGAGAGTTGAGGGCATGCATGTCATCTAACATGCTGATCCATATGTTTTGTGTATTCTCATTTTTTTTTTCATATTATCATTTTGATGCACTTGATTTTAACATGCATAAAATTAATTCATGTAAATTACTGTAAAGAAAGTGAGAGAGTTAGTGAGTGTAAGTGAGAGAGAGAGAGAGAATGAGTGTGAGAGTGGGAGCATGTAAAGAGAGAGAGAGACAGAGAGAGAGAGAGAAGAGAGAGAGAGAGAGAGAGAGAGAGAGAGAGAGGAGAGAGAGAGAGAGAGAGAGAATGAGAGAGGAGAGAGAGAGAAAAAGAGAGATTTGAATTGCATCACTAATTTTTACGCTACATAATGTATATGTACAATTTTTTCTCACTTCTTGCAATTGCGAGAATTCTCACGACAATCGTCAGTGTCTAAATTGTGTGTAAAGGTGTAGGAGTTTGTTCTTATTAGTTTCAGTAATCATGTGAGGCATCATGTATTTGTCTATATGTGAGGATGTATGTATGGGTGTGTATGTGAGGGATATGTGTCTGTGTGTGGGGGGGGGAATGTGTGTGTGCCTATGTAGAGAGAGAGAGAGAGCGAGAGAGAGAGAGAGAGAGAGAGAGAGAGAGAGAGAGAGAGAGAGAGAGAAAGAGAGAGAGAGAGAGAGAATTCAGTGCTCGCATGTCCTGTAACATGCCATTCCATATTCTTTGTGTATTTTCATCTTTCACATTATCATTTTGTATGTATGACACTTGATTTTATCATGTATAATATAACATTACTGTAATGTGAGTGAGAGCGCTAGTGAGTGAGAGAGAAAGAGAGAGAGGAGAGAGAGGAGAGAGAGAGAGAGAGGAGAGAGAGAAGAGAGAGAGAGAGAGAGGGGGGGTGGGGGAGTGGGAGAGAGAGAGTTGAATTGCATCCTAATTTTTAAGTTACAAAAATGTATATGTACAAATTTTTCTCCATTTTTTTGTACAATTTTGCGACAATGCTCACGACAATCGTCACTGTATGTGTGTGTAAAGTGTGAGTTTGATCATAATAGTAGGTTGGGGGATCGGGGGATGTTTGTGTGGGTGATTCGTGATGTGTGTGGTGGGCGGGGTGTGTTTTGTGTGGGTGGGTGGGGGATTTGTGTGTGAGGTTGCGTGCGAGATGTATGGGTGTATGGGGAGATGTGTTTGTGAGTGGGGATGTGTGTTTGTCTAGGTGGTTGTGGGTGAGTGGGTGGAGGAGGATATGTTGGTGGATGATTGATGGTGGGTTATGGGATGGGTGGGGGTATATGTGTGGGTGGGGAGATGTGGGTGTGGCGATATGTGGTGGGTGGAGATGTGTGCAGGTGGGGGTGGTTGTGGGTTTGGGGATGTGTATGTGGGTGTGGGATGTTTGGGTGGATGGGTGGGGAGTGTGTGTGGGTGAGAGATGTGTGGGTGAATGTGTGTGGGGGATGTGTGTGGGTTGGGGGAGGGGTGCGTGATGAGTGTGGGTGATGGATTTGGAGATGTGTGTGTGGGTGGGGGATATGTCTGGCTAGGTGGGGGTGTGTGTGGCTGGATGGAGGATGTATGTGTGGGTAGTGAGGGTGACTGTAGTTGGGGGATGTGTGGATGGGTAGGAGATGTGTGGATAGATGTGTGTGTGGGTGAGGGATGTGTCTTTGGGATGTGTGTGGGTGTGGTATTGTGTGGGAGGGGAGCTGGGTGTGGATAAACGATGTTTGTGTGGGTAAGTGAAGGTGTGGTTGGGTTTGTGGGTGGGTGAATGATGTGTGTGAGGGTGGGGGATGTTTGCTTAGATGGGTGGTTGGGATGTGTGAGTGTGGGTGGGTAGATAGGAGATGTATGTGTTGATGAGTGGGTAAGGGACGTGTGGGTGTTAGTGGTTGAGGGATAAGTACGTGTGTCTAGGGATGTGTGAGGGGATGAATGTATGGGTTGTGTGTGCGTGGATGGGAGGTGTGTGTTTGTGAATGGGGAATGTGTTGGGTGGGTGGGGATGTGTGTGAGGGATGTTTGTATGGGTGGGGAGATTGTGCGTGGGTGGGGATGTGTGTGTATATGAGTAAGGGTGTGTGGTTAAGGGATGTGTGGCTGGGGGAATGGGTGGATGGAGGATGTGTGGTTGGGTGGAGGATGTGTGGTTGGGTAGAGGATGTGTGGGTGGGTGATTGTATATGAGTAAGGGTGTGTGGTTAAGGGATGTTTGTTGGGGGATAGGTGGGTAGAGGATGTGTGGGTGGGTAGAGGATATGTGGGGTGGGTGAGTGTGTGCAGGTTAGGAGATGGTGGGGGATGTTTGTAGGTGTGGGCTCGGGATAAGTGAGTGGGCTGGGGGAGATGGGAGATTATGTGGGTGAGTGCGGAATTGTGTGTGGGTAGGTGCGGAATATGTGAGTTGACGGGGGAGATGTGTGTGTGTGCTGAGGAATGTGTGTTTGGTTGGGTTGGTTGGAGGTGTGTGGGTGGAGGAGGATATTGGGTGAGTGATTGTTGGTGGGAAATGGGACGGGTAACAGGATATGTGAGTGGGTGGGGAGATGTGTGTAGGTGGGGGATGTGTGGGTTATTGAATGTATGTGTGCTTGGGGTGTGGGTGGATGGGATGTGTGGTTGATGCGAGGTGTGTGTGGGTGGGGGAGATGTGTAGGGATGTGGTGGATGGGTGGGGAATGTATTGTATGTGTGTGTGGTTGGGTGGGGGAGTTGGAGTGAATGGGGGATGTGTGGGTGGGTGGTGGATGTGTCTTATAACATAATAATATGCATTGTTTATGTTTACAAAATTCATGTGACAATGTTTTTTTCCTATGCACTGTTTATGAAAGAAAGATGAGTGATTGGAAGGGCCGAATGTAAGACGGGCCTGCGTGCCCAATTTGTTACCCTTTGAAAATAAAGTCTGTTCGTTCGTTCGTTCGTTCGTTCTCTCTCTCTCTCTCTCTCTCTCTCTCTCTCTCTCTCTCTCTCTCTCTCTCTCTCTCTCTCTCTCTCTCTCTCTCTCTCTCTCTCTCTCTCTCTCTCTCTGCAAATGACAACCGCCTGAAATCTATAATTCGATCGATAAGACCCATGAATGAATACGTTGGGAAGCAAGTCTGTCGACGTGGAAGGCAGAAACACGGGAAAGCAGTGGGATACCGTCAGCCGCTACTAGACTAGCGGGAGTCGACGTGGCCCAGTAATTAGTATGCTTGCCTGCCGCTGAGCAAAAAAGTCACTTAAAAGTCAGCAAGGTCGACTTCATTGCACCAGGTTTTTATCCCATGTGGCTCAGTCTCTTTTCGCAGCGCGAAAAGCGTCGCAAACATCACTAACTCCGTAGCTCCAGCGACATCCCCCAGGAGTCTCCGAGGAAAAAAAATGCGCTCGTGAACCGTAAGGACGCGGCCTGGAATCTAACCGACAAACTATGGAGCCCGAGTCAGACGGCTTGCCCACTTCGCCACGGAGACTCCCAACACCGGTAGTTATGTTCGAATCCTTATCGAATCAGATGTTTACAAATGTATCTGGGGGTTTTCGCCGGCGCTGTGGTCAAGGAGTTACGGGCGCAATTGGTAATCCCGCATACCGTGTTCGAAACCCTGCTGCCAACTATGTGGCACCAGGACTTGAGTTGGTTTTCATAATATGATATGTGTGATGGTCGTTCAGAAAGCAACGGCAAACTACTGAACGTAAACTGGCCCAGAAACATGGTGATGGATGACTGCGACGTCCTGTAAAGGAACTAATCTGGGATTCCAGGTCGAACAAGCCTGACAAGGGTGCCAGGAAATGTGATAGGACATACACGCGGCCGGCGTGAGGACATCATTCAACGGGCGGTGATTGGTCTATAAATATGTGGACCATATCATTCATAGGGTGGTGATCGGTCTAGAAATATGTAGACCACATCATTCACTGGGTGGTGAACCGTCTAGAAATATGTGGGCCACATCATTCATAGGGTGGTGATCGGTCTAGAAATATGTGAACCACATCATTCATAGGGTGGTGATCGGTCTAGAAATATGTGGACCACATCATTCAAAGGGTGGTGATCGGTCTAGAAATATGTGGACCACATAATTCATAGGGTGGTGATCGGTCTAGAAATATGTGGACCACATCATTCAAAGGGTGGTGATCGGTCTAGAAATATGTGGACAACATCACTCAGAAGGTGGTGATCGGTCTAGAAATATGTGGACCACATCATTCATAGGGTGGTGATCGGTCTATAAATATGTGGACCACATCATTCATAGGGTGGTGATCGGTCTAGAAATATGTGGACCACATAATTCATAGGGTGGTGATCGGTCTAGAAATATGTGGACCACATCATTCATAGGGTGGTGATCGGTCTAGAAATATATGGACAACATCATTCAGAAGGTGGTGATCGGTCTAGAAATATATGGACAACATCATTCAGAAGGTGGTGATCGGTCTAGAAATATGTGTACCACATCATTCACTGGGTGGTGATCGGTCTAGAAATATGTGGACCACATCATTCATAGGGTGGTGATCGGTCTAGAAATATGTGGACCACATCATTCACTGGGTGGTGATCGGTTTAAAAATATGTGGGTCACATCATTCATAGAGTGGTGATCGGTCTAGAATTTATGTGGCCACATCATTCATAGGGTGGTAATCGGTCTAGAAATATGTGGGCCACATCATTCATAGGGTGGTGAGCGGTCTAGAAATATGTGGATCACATCATTCATAGGGTGGTGATCGGTCTAGAAATACGTGGACCACATCATTCATAGGGTGGTGATCGGTCTAGAAATATAAGGACCTCATCATTCATATGGTGGTGATCGGTCAAGAAATATGTGGACCACATCATTCACAGGGTGGTGCTCTGTCTAGAAATATGTGGACCACATCATTCACAGGGTGGTGACCAGTCAAGAAATATGTGGACCACATCATTCACAGGTTGGTGCTGTCTAGAAATATATGGACCACATCATTCACAGGGTGGTGCTGTCTAGAAATATATGGACCACATCATTCACAGGGTGGTGATCTGTCTAGAAATATGCGCTGATAGCACCACATACCCAATACGTTTCAATGTGTGTACAAAAAGAAGAAGAGGTTAGAATGTACGTTTCAAGGTGTGTATAAAAAGAAGAAGAGGTTAGAAGGTAAGACATTGCACCGGGTTTTATCCCATTATCGCTCGGTCTCATTCCACAAGGTGGCCTCCCGAAAGCGTCGCACAAAGTACGAACTCCATAGCTCCAGCGACGACTCTCCGGGTTCGAATCCTCGAAAAGGTGTGAAATTTTTTTTTGTCAGGGGCAAAAAATAAGAAAACCCTAACCTACAAAATTTGTGGCGACTGCACTAGCCAGGCTGGCGAGATGGTGGGACAACAAACAGAGAAGCAGATTGGCAGATAGACACATGAACATAGAGACCAACGGACGGTTATGGGCTCGATTTATGAAGGGATGCATTTATAAACAAGATAGACATTAATGCCAAAATATATGCTTGCATATGCGTGCGTGCGTGAGCCACGCACATATCTACCTACCTACCTGTCTGACTGATCCGCACGCACACAGGCACATGCACGCATACGCGCATATGCACACAAGCACAGACAGACATGCATGCATGCAGACATGCAGGCAGGCAGAACGACAGACATAGACACAGACAGACAGACAGACAGACAGACAGACAGACAGACAGACAGACAGACAGACAGACAGACCTACCTGCACGCACGCACGCAAATACGTACATACGTACATACATACATACATACATACATACATACATACATACATACATACATACATACATACATACATACTGCCATGGGCGGGATACGCTTTCGAATGGCATGAGCGCACTGTACTGCCATAGAACGAAATGGGTCACAACTGAGTCGGCAATGAGTTATTGCTGGATGGATTACGACTGGCGATTCTACTGCCACTGAGCTATTCTGTGTTGCCGATGGATGAGATGATGTTACTCAGCTGCTAACGAATTAGGGCCTCTGTAACTGTTGACATAAGTCAATACTGTCTCCAGGTAGTTAAGGCATATGTATTATTCATGTTCTATTGTTGTTGTTATTTGCCCTGGAGTTGATCGGTAGTAATACTCTTTCTACCTTCTCTGTATCACCACATATATATCACATAACAGTCAACACCACGGTAACAATGACTTCTTCATAACACGACAGCTCCATCTATTTTCACACGGTGTATTATATCTTTCCTTTAAAACAAATGTCAGATCAATGTCACTAAAACAATAATACTTGCACTCGATCTCTATCTTGTATATCTGTCGCTCGAACAATCACTGACGTCGACATTCGTCCACAGATTCACAAACACTCCATCTGTACAAATGTGGCGGCTAGATGGACTTCTGCCATGTGCCATTCTCCGTCCGACCTCGAACGCGGTCCAGACGTGAATGATCTCTCACGGACCTGTCGTCCGTGCTTGACCTTCGCTCCGGTTACTTCCGGCCGAGTGGTTCACAATCCACTCGATCTTCACGTCTGTCACTGAAATGTGCAAGACTCTAGGTCACCTGCACAGAGTGGTACTTTGTCCACGCCAACTCCATGGCACATACATACATACATACATAGCATATATAGCATGCATAGCATATATAGCATGCATGCATGCATGCATACAGGCAGGCAGGCAGGCAGACAGACAATTGGGGAGAAAGACAGACATATAAAAAGACAACATACATACACGCACGCATACATGCATACAGTTAGATGGGGAGAAAGACAGACTTGTAAAAAAGGCGGACAAACAAATGACCGTCGAACAAGACCGACGAACTAAAATAGCGTGCCTATCAATCTATCACAGCTTAATGTTGCAGGTTCAATGCCCGTGGTGCCCTAGTTCTAATGCTGCCTTGCCACATGTCACTGTCCGCCCAACTAAGTTATCATGACACTTCTTCTCAATTTCTCTCTCTCCCTCATTGCAAACAGCGACTTTATATAATCTATATGCCGTATTGCCAGCGAAGTATACACAAGGCTGCACGTGCATTCAAACACAAGGAGACGCCCAGTGTTAGTTAAAATACGCAGGTCTTAGATTGCAGTGCTTCGTTCTTGCTTTACATGATTGGCTTCATGAGGATATATTTCAAGAAGCAGGTGACAATGGACAAATTGAATAGTAAAATGAGACGTTGGCAGTCAGGATGTTTTGGGCACGTCATGATGGAAAATGCAAATCTGAAACCATTAGTTACAACTGGTAAACATAACTGTAAGCGGTTAGGATGTTAAGCTAACAATGGCATCAACGCGGTTGGGCGAGGGTTTGATACCAGCTCTCGACGTTTGCTACGGGAGGGAAAGACTTGATATCCATCCTCCGTGCGCAAAGACCTACAACATGTGATGGTCCAGCGCAGTAGGCTCCCGCTATGTGATGGTCCAAAACAGTAGGCTCCCGCTATGTGGACAAAATGTGATGGTCCAAAACAGTAGGCTGCCGCTATGGGGACAAAATGTGATGGTCCAAAACAGTAGGCTCCCGCTATGGGGACAAAATGTGATGGTCCAAAACAGTAGGCTCCCGCTATGGGGACAAAATGTGATGGTCCAAAACAGTAGGCTCCCGCTATGGGGACAAAATGTGATGGTCCAAAACAGTAGGCTCCCGCTATGGGGACAAAATGTGATGGTCCAAAACAGTAGGCTCCCGCTATGGGGACAACATGTGATAGTCCACCACAGTAGGCTCCCGCTATGGGGACAAAATGTGATGATCCACCACAGTAGGCTCCCGCTATGGGGATAACATGTGATGGTCCACCACAGTAGGCTCCCGCTATGTGGACAAAATGTGATGGTCCACCACAGTAGGCTCCCGCTATGGGGACAAAATGTGATGGTCCAAAACAGTAGGCTCCCGCTATGGGGACAAAATGTGATGGTCCAAAACAGTAGGCTCCCGCTATGGGGACAAAATGTGATGGTCTACCACATTAGGCTCCCGCTATGTGGACAAAATGTGATGGTCCAAAACAGTAGGCTCCCGCTATGGGGACAAAATGTGATGGTCCAAAATAGTAGGCTCCTGCTATGTGGACAAAATGTGATGGTCCAAAACAAGAGGCTCCCGCTATGGGGACAAAATGTGATGGTCCAAAACAGTAGGCTCCCGCTATGGGGACAAAATGTGATGGTCCACCACAGTAGGCACCCGCTATGTGGACAAAATGTGATGGTCCAAAACAGTAGGCTCGCGCTATGGGGACAAAATGTGATGGTCCACTGCAGTAGGCTCCCGCTATGTGGACAAAATGTGATGGTCCAAAACAGTAGGCTCCCGCTATGGGGACAAAATGTGATGGTCCACCACAGTAGGCTCCCGCTATGTGGACAAAATGTGATGGTCCAAAACAGTAGGCTCCCGCTATGGGGACAAAATGTGATGGTCCACCACAGTAGGCTCCCGCTATGGGGACAAAATGTGATGGTCCAAAACAGTAGGCTCCCGCTATGGGGACAAAATGTGATGGTCCAAAACAGTAGGCTCCCGCTATGGGGACAAAATGTGATGGTCCACCACAGTAGGCACCCGCTATGTGGACAAAATGTGATGGTCCAAAACAGTAGGCTCGCGCTATGGGGACAAAATGTGATGGTCCACTGCAGTAGGCTCCCGCTATGTGGACAAAATGTGATGGTCCAAAACAGTAGGCTCCCGCTATGGGGACAAAATGTGATGGTCCACCACAGTAGGCTCCCGCTATGGGTACAAAATGTGATGGTCCAAAACAGTAGGCTCCCGCTATGGGGACAAAATGTGATGGTCCACCACAGTAGGCTCCCGCTATGGGGACAAAATGTGATGGTCCAAAACAGTAGGCTCCCGCTATGGGGACAAAATGTGATGGTCCAAAACAGTAGGCTCCCGCTATGGGGACAAAATGTGATGGTCCAAAACAGTAGGCTCCCGCTATGGGGACAAAATGTGATGGTCCACCGCAGTAGGCTCTTGCTATGGAGACAAAATGTGATGGTCCAAAACAGTAGGCTCCCGCTATGGGGACAAAATGTGATGGTCCACCACAGTAGGCTCCTGCTATGGGGACAAAATGTGATGGTCCAGCACAGTAGGCTCCTGCTATGGGGACAAAATGTGATGGTCCACCACAGTAGGCTCCTGCTATGGGGACAAAATGTGATGGTCCAGCACAGTAGGCTCCTGCTATGTGGACAAAATGTGATGGTCCACCGCAGTAGGCTCCTGCTATGGGGACAAAATGTGATGGTTCAGCACAGTAGGCTCCTACTATGTAGTTAGTTGCTATGCTGACAAATCTGGAAGATGAACACGACCCTACTGCACCATTCTTCCCAGGCCATTATGATGTATCTGTTCTCCACACTGTTACCGTGATACCAAAAGACTCCGACCGAACACATCTTCCTTATCTTGCAACCCACCCAGCGGTTCAGACCCAATCAAACACCATCCCATGCGTCCCTCTTTTTGGTGGTCGGTCAACATCCGTGGTACCCACTGTGGACACACCTTCCGATATTGCAGTTTCTTACGAACCACCTTTTGCATTGTCCCAATTTACACATCAAATTCTTTCGCTAGCGAACGTATGCTTCGATAATGGTTAATCTGTACTGCTGCATCAATTTTGGCGATGGTTTTTTCTGTTGCAACAATATGCGCTTGACCCGGCTGTCGAAGATCTGTCGTGAACTGACGTCCTTTCGGAAAAAATGTGTGTCCAGTCTGTCACTGTTGTCTTCGAGACACATTTGTTACCGTACGCTGCCTGCATTCTTCGATGAATGTCCACTGGTCGACATCCTCCAAATGAAATAAACTGAATCACCGCTCTTTGAGCTTCTTTGGACGGATTTTGGATCAACCTGGCCATTTTCTCAACGGTTAGAAACAGAACCTATGCATCATGGGACGATAAGCACGTGCTCTTTTAGTCATTGATCAGTACTTATCAAATGACTATGGCATGATCATGTTCAACGTACGCAATTATGCGCGGTGCGGCACGAACGGATTTCAAATGAACGCCCCTTATATATTTAGTATCATCATCATCATCATCATCATCATCATCATCATCATCATCATCATCATCATCATCATCATGTACGCGATGGAAAATACCTTGTCAATTACCTAAATTGGAATTTGTTAGTAACACCATCATCTGTACTGTATCCCTTGCGTCTATCACAGCCCCGTAGTCCCCCATGCATCATGCATTCTCTTAACCCGTGTGCCTTGTATATCCTATGTCCCATGTCCCCGTCGTGTTTCTTAAAGCATACCTCTTCTCCCAGGAACCACGACTTCTATCTTCTGTGACATTTAATATGGACACAGTATTACATTGATGAACTGTAATTTTAGTGGCGAACAGTTGCGTTGGCATTCTGGCAGCGGCATTATGCCTGTGTGTGCTTTTGCTTTGTCGGGACTCCTGTCTGTTCCGCTTTTCACAAGGGGCAGTAAGGGGAATTATGTGTGATATTCACTGGCAGAGGAACGGAGCATTATGAGATGACCCTGTGTTGCGAAGTTAGAACCGCGACTAACATTACAGCTCCCGAGACATGATAGTCAACGGCTGACTGGCCAGTGGCCAGTTTGTCAGCTGTGGCCCTTAATGAAGCGGGCCCCCTCAACATTAGACAATGTGTTGAAAATATAAAGCAGTTGAGTCCTGGCAACCAATAATTTTAGAATCAGTAGTCCACTTACGACATTTTTTAATTAGCCTAGTTTTCTTCGACTTTTATATTTTGTAGAATGTGTTAGTAACGCAGCTTGCAAGTTTTACGCGCTTTATTTGCTCTCTCTCTCTCTCTCTCTCTCTCTCTCTCTCTCTCTCTCTCTCTCTCTCTCTCTCTCTCTCTCTCTCTCTCTCTCTCTCTCTCAACTATTTTTCAGTCTCTTTCTTACACACAGACTTTCTCTCTATCATTCCCTAAATCACTCGCGCTTGCTATATACAACTCTCGCTCACTCACTCACTCTTACTATGCCATACTTCTAACTCAGCTCTCTCATTTTATTCGCTTGATCTCTGTCTATCTCTCCCTGCTCCCTATCTTTCCCTGCTCCTTATCTCTCCCTGCGCTCTATCTCGACCTGCTCTCTATCTCTCCCTGCTCTCTATCTCTCCCTGCGCTCTATCTCGCCATGCTCGCTATTTCCCCGTCCCCCTCTCTAACCCTACGCCACCTGGCTCACAACCTGTCACTAAAACCAGGCCAGCAGGTTAGTATTTCCAACTTCTTGTGTGGCCGACCACACTTGACTCAGTCTGGAAACATGGAGCAAAACACGAGAAGAGAAGAGGCAGGCGAGAAGGTAACCCGGTACACATGCTTGAAGAGGACAGAAATACACGCGCATGTTGAGATTGACAGCTGATAAAGTGCAGCCACGCCGACGGCAAATGTATGCTGGTGATGGAGTACGGGGAACGGCTCTTCCTCCTTCCCTCCTATTTGTTTGTTAATCTTTGTCTCCCTCCCCACTCTTTCTCCGTCTCTCTGGTTCCTCTCTTTATTATTCTGGCGCTTTATTCTATCTCCCCTACTAAACACGCTCTGTCCAACCTAATACCCCCCCCCCTTTTTTTTTCTCTCTCTAGATGCATACATACATGTTTTTACAGGGTGTATTTTTAATGACTGGGTTTTTTGCGTGTAAATATTGCCTTTCCAAGTTTTGTATTTACCTTTCATTTCATGTTGCATGAACTCCACAGAGGGTGAATACAAAACTTGGAACGGCAATATTTTCAAAAACCCCACAGTAATTAAAAATACACCCTATATATGGCCATTGTGTATGTGTTTTGCCTCTGTGTCGTTGTCTGTATGATAATATATATTGTGTGTGTGCGTTCGTTGGTATTTTGGATGTGTGGATGAATTGCATGCTCTTATGCTGTAAAATGCTAAGTTGACGTGGAAGCAAATATTAAAACTGTCAGTCTTCTAAACACCTGGGCTGCCTTAGGTCATTAGGTCAATATGTTGGCAATGAAATATAACGCTTTGGAGCCAAACACTATAAACCTAAGCCTAATTCCAGCCAGCCCGTGACTGCAGTGGTGAATAGTTACATGCTAACTTTCCTATCCACAGATGTCGTCTCAATACCGATATTGCTCACCTCGCGGGTTTGAGAGATTGGCGAAGGGAAGGAACAGTCTGCAACACCGTCCTAGTGATATGAAAGCCCCTCTTGTCTTTTGTTTTCTTATTTTAAACACACATCTCTATCAAAGATCATCTGCGACGAGAGCAAGAGGCCGCCCGAGAACAAAATGGATTGACGACATCAAAGGCAGTGTATAATCCCACGGAATGACACTATCCAATGCCACCCATCGGGCGCTGGAGCGCCAATCATTCCTCCCCACGAAGCTTGACGGCAAAAATGGAAGAAGAAGAAGAAGAAGAAGAAGAAGAAGATGATGATGATGATGATGATGATGATGATGATGATGATGATGATGATGATGATCTGCTCCCCCATTTTTGTCTACGTTGGTTTCCAAATAGGTCCCTCTCGAAGTGATGTTTTACCGAGGGAGATAGAGGCCAGCATGGCCGAATGGATAAAATCGTTTGATTACACTTCCGGTGTGCTGATGCAGAAGTAGGATGTTCAACCCCTGCACCCGTCAGTTGGACTAAACTTCTCGTCCTTAGCTTGGGGACATAAATTACAAGTACCTCTTAAGGTCGGACTGGGCTGGTCTGATGGCGAGGGACACTGGCGATAGGGGAAGCTGATCATCGCGCAAATATAAGTCAAGTATACCAGAAGTAGTAGCACGTGTATGTGTCTGAGAGAGAGAGAGAGAGAGAGAGAGAGAGAGAGAGAGAGAGAGAGAGAGAGAGAGAGAGAGAGAAAGCGATACACTGCGAGAGAGAGATAGACAGTGATAGAGAGACAAGGATATGCAAAAGGGGAGAGAGAGAGAGAGAGAGAGAGAGAGAAAGCGATACACTGCGAGGGAGAGAGATAGACAGAGAGAGAGAGACAAGGATATGCAAAAGGGGGGAGAGAGAGAGAGAGAGAGAGAGAGAGAGAGAGAGAGAGCGATACACTGCGAGGGAGAGAGATAGACAGAGAGAGAGAGAGAGAGAGAGAGAGAGAGAGAGAGAGAGAGGCAAGGATATGCAAAAGGGGAGGGGGAAGGAGACAGAGAGGTGACTGGAGATGTTTATGGAGATATGTGTGGTTCTTTGAAAGATGACTGGAAGTATTTATGGAGATACCCGTGCGCAATGAAACTGATGTTTAACCACCACCACCACCACCACCACCACCACCACCACCACCACCACCACCACCACCACCACCAACAACAACAACAACAACAGAACCACAGCCAATAAAACACTAACAACAACACCATATGCAATAATAATAATAATAATAATAATAATAATAATAATAATAATAATAATAATAATAATAATAATAATAGAAACCATCAAAAATGGACAGCAAGAAATACATATTTGGACAGTCCACATAGAGTGGCTGTAGCAGTTGAGACGCTAAGAGTCGAGATTAAGGGAAACATGTCTGGTATTCCATTCCGGTATATCAACTGTCATTCCGACCAATAAAAAGATGTCAATTGAAACGAGAAAAAGAGTGTTGAGGGGATACATAGAGCCTATTTTTTTGTATGGATGTGAAACTTGGACAATGAGCAGTCAAGCTGAAAAACATCTGATGGCTGCAGAAATGTGGTTTCTGAGGAAAATGCAAAGAATACCATGGACAGACAGAAAAACCAATGACCAAGTACTACAGGAGACAAATGAAACTCGTAAAATGATTAGAGAAATTAGACGTAGACAGTCAAAATGTTTTGGACATGTTATGAGAAGAAGTGGATTGGAGAACTTAGTGACAACTGGCAAGATCGAAGGAAACAGATCAAGAGGAAGACCGAGAGGAAAATACCTGTATGGCTTGGCCACATGGCATGGACGAGACAGGAACACTGAGCTGATTCACGACTCTGGTGATCGAGTGAAATGGCGAGTCATGACCGCCCACGCTTTCCGGCATGGCACATGATTGATTGATTGATATCAACTGTCATTTACTGCCTATCTAGTACCTTGCAGTGTAGAGCAGGAGGGTCTTGAGCTAGAGGAATTAAGGCCGCCTGGCTAGTGCTGTCGCCGCGAACTGTGCAAGTTAGGATTTTCTTTGATGCCGAACAACGAAAATTACGTTACTTCATCCATTTCCTTGTGAGGATCAAACTTATATAGTTTCAACAAATCTAGTAATGTGTGTGTTGAAGAGTGGTGGAGGTTTCTGTTGCAAGTCCATCTGACGTATCAATCCTCGAACTATCATCATCACCCGAAACTCACAAACAAACTCACAAACAAATTCAGTTAAAGTCAGCAACCCTGTTTCACGTCATGGGTTATTGGGTACATGGTGCTAGCTCATTTTGTTTTAAGACCAACTGGCACTCCGTCGTAAATTGTCACGCCGGCCGCCTTTACTTCCGGGTGCTCATTCTCAGGCTGGGCTACCAGGAAGCCCAGCCCAGGTCAATGAACACGATTGTCCGTCTCGATGGGGATTCGAACCACACCGCCAGGCATGCGTGCTCCCAATGAACGAGGAGTAAATACAAAATAATACAGCTGTCTACCGCATTCGACGTGGGAGCATATCGCTTTGCATTAATTTTCACAATAGTATAAGCCTGTTGAGACTGCAATGGCAAGGTTAGTCAGTTGCATATCCTTTACTGGACGACACGGTCATTTTTTTTTTTTTTTAGCTGTTTGTGATTTCTCGGAAAGTTTACGTTCAGTAGTTTGCCATTATTTTCGGAACGACCGGCACTCATGCAACTGTATGAAAACCTGCGCTAGGCGGTCTGCTTCCAAATCGCCTTCAGCTGTGTTTGAAACGCGGTATGTGGGACTGCATTCATAACACTTTCGTCACAGCGCCGGCTAATGGCAAGATTAAATAAAAACACAGCTGCATATCCTTTACAGGACGTTGCAGTCAACACCAGCATTTTTTGGCTGTTTGTGATATCTTTGCAAGTTTACGTTCAGTAGTTTGCCATTGCTTTCTGAATGACCAGCACACATACCATTTGGTAAAAAAACGAACGCAAGGCGGTCTGCTGTCAAACCGCGCGCAGCTGTGTTTCAAACGCGGGTATGCGGGATCACGAACTGCGTCCATAACCTCATCGCCACGGAGCGGACAATGGCAAGATAATGAACGTAAAATTGTCTAGGAAATCACATACTGTTGGAGTTGAATGCGATGTCGTGTAAAAGGACACACAGGTAACTTTTTACTCAGTATGACTGTGCGAATCCTTTCATCTGGTCCGCCCCGCAACCCACCACCCTACTCACTCCGGTACTCACTCCGGTCCTGGGTGGATGTGTGTTGTAACTTTTAGAGGTAGGCACAACATGACACTTTGCCGCCAGTCAGGACATAAATCTAGATCACAAGAATGTGCACCTGCGGGTTTATCTATCATTCACCTGGAGTACACGAATGCCAGGGAGGAGAGGCAATGGAGGAGGGGTGATTCTGGTGTGTGAGAGTCCGTGTTTGAGTGTATGAGAGAGAGAGAGAGAGAGAGAGAGAGTGAAGAGAGAGAGAGAGAGAGTGAGAGAGAGAAAGAGAGAGAAAGAGAGAGAGAGTGAAGAGAGAGAGAGAGAGAAACAGAGAGAGTGAAAGAGAGAGAGAGAGAGAGAGAGAGAGAGAAACAGAGAGAGTGAAAGAGAGAGAGAGAGAGAAACAGAGAGAGTGAAAGAGAGAGAGAGAGAGAAACAGAGAGAGTGAAAGAGAGAGAGAGAGAGAGAGAGAGAGAGAGAGAGAGAGAGAGAGAGAGAGAGAGAGGGAGAGAGAGAGAGAGAGAGACGAAGCATACAGGAAATAATTCAAACAATACTATATACTGGGGACAAGTGGCAAGAATTAAAGACGAAAGTAATTACTCATCACACCTAGATATAACAAGATGAGTACAACGGATGAGCAGGCGCCGTGGCGAAGTGGTTACTGACGCGATCTGTAATCCCGCACATCGCATCCGAAACACAGCTGCGTTGGATTTTTATGAAATGGTATGGGTTCTGGTCGTTCAAAAAGTAATGGAAAACTACTGAAGGTAAACTTGCCCAGGAATCACGAACAGCCTAAAATTGCTGGGGTTGACTGCTACGTCCTTAAAGGATATGCATCTAACAACAGAGGAACCCCCTACCCCGGCATAAAGGCACCTAAAAGATCTTATCATTTCGAGCACGTCGTCTGCCAGAGAGATAACAAACAATGTAACATTGAGAATTGTCCAATGTTATACATATATTCAACACAGCTGTTTGGCGCAGAAACCTGACTGTCAACAAGCAATTGGAACGGTGAACTGAGATGTGGATATACAACCGAATAGGTCGGATTTCATAGAACCGGAAACAACAAACACCAACGTTTATATAAATAAAATGTTTGCCTATCCTTTACAGGACATTGCTGTCAACATCAGCATATTTCAGCTGATTGTTGATTTCTTGGCAAGATTACGCTCAGTAGTTTGCCATTGCTTTCTGAGCGGCCGGCTCACATACCCCGTAAGTTACCAACGCGATTGGAACCACTGCTGATTCTCACCGTCGTCACGTTACTTACGAGAGTATACGAGATTACGGAGAAAAGTCGCTAACCTCTAGGCCAGGAAGCCGGCAACGTTTATATAGGTAAGTTAAATATTTGACGATGTGAAAGATCAGACCTGTAAAAAAAAAAAAATGGATGGAAAAATTGTAGGCAGGTGATAAAGAGAGACAGTGGGAAAACAACACATAGAGAAGGACTATGCGGTTTGTGAATGTACGACAATGGCGTGTGACAGAATGTGTTGGAGACCGTAGAGATATGACTATATATTTACTGACGATAACACTGTCTGTCACCATCACTCGCCGTTATTGTACACTCTGTTGTTAGTCCTTCCCTAGATGTTATTTTTCAACTGCAATCACCGTCTACTTCTTTATATATATATATATATATATATATATATATATATATATATATATATATATATATATATATATATATATATATGTGTGTGTGTGTGTGTGTGTGTGCGTGTGTGTGTGTGTGTGTGCGTGTGTGTTGTTTGTCTTTGTGTATGTGGGTGTCTTGTGAATCTCTTACGGGTGTAAATGTGCAAGTGGCTAACGGACATCATTAGAGAACCGATTTTTTTTTTTTAAATTCGCATATCCTTTACAGGACATCGCTGTCAACAGCAGCATCTTTCAGCTGTCTGTTGATCTCTTGGCAAGATTACGCTCAGTAGTTTGCCATTGCTTTCTGAGCGGCCGGCTCAGTACCGATAGGTAATGTAAATGTGCAAGTGGCTAACGGACATCATTAGAGAACCGATAGGTAATGTAAATGTGCAAGTGGCTAACCGATATCATTAGAGAAGCTCTACAACATCTATAATCCTGGCGGATTGGATTGCCTGTCTGGTTACGCCAGAGGTAGAAGAAATGAGAGGTTCGATGTTCTGGACTACAAACCACAGTTGTGACAATGAATGTCGATACGGTTACAGGGGGTAAAAGTAGAATTTTAACCTCAAAATAATAGAAGGATTGTAGAAACAGATATGTATGCAGGATTATAGCAGAAGAGATGAGAGCAGTATTTATAGCAAGTGTTGATAGTAGGATTATATGGCAACAGAGATGACAGTAGAATTGTAACAACAGACATGAAAGTAGAATTCTAGTAACAGAGATGAGAGTAGAATTAGTAATAGACTAGAGATAATTTAGCACGCACACCCGCGTTTAAAACACAGCTGCGTGCGATTTGGCAGCAGATAGCGTTGCGTTGGTTTTTTACGAAATGGTATGGGATGGGTGCTGATCGTTCATAAAGCAATGGCAAACTACTGAACGTAAACTTGCCAAGGGATTACAACAGCAAAAAAAATGCTAGTGTTGACTGCAACATCCTGTAAAGGATATGCAACCAACTTCTTTTTATCAGTACACCTGATAGAGCCGGTCTCCCTAGCCTAGGCTTTAAACGACTTTCTCCGTAATCCCGTTTATCCACGTAGGGTAAAGCAGCGCGCGGAAAATTGGTAGCGGTTCTCGCCGCGTTGGTGACTTACAGGGTAAGTAAGCCGGCCGCTCAGAAAGCAATTGCAAACTACTGAGCGTAATCTTGCCAAGAAATCAACAACAACGGAAAATGCTGGTGTTGACAGCGATGTCCTGTAAAAGGATATGCGGGGGAAAAAAAACACCCGATGGAAGACACTGGTTATAGGGAAAGCTAATCCACACGCAAACATCAGTACAGGCAGTACAGTGCACCAGAGGTGCACATGTATGGACTACGCTTGAGTTCAAGGTGAGCGGAAATAACTACACCTGAAAGTTGCTTCGACAACAATTAACACAACACTAGTCACTAGTGTCTCTGAGTTAAGTGCAAGAATACTAACGAAGAAAGGGAACCGAATCGTTGCTATATGTATTATTACACTGTGGGTACAGGGCTACAAAGAGCAGCAGTGTTCTACACACATATCATGTAAAGCCACTGAGCTTTCGACGAAAGTTTCGTAATCTTCAATGTTGTTATGTATGACTCAGGTTTTAGTTTAACACCAAAACACGACGAACCTCGGGAAGGGTCACAAACAGGCCTACAATAACGAACAACATTCTCATCTTACCTGCAACACGAAGAAGAATGTAACGGGCAAATGTTGATCCACGGTCAAAATACACTTTGTAACTTGAGTAAAAGTCTCAATTTCTGAACCTCCAAGAACAACAATTTGAATTTCGTCCCACCCACCCACGCACGTATCTTCCATGTTTCGGTTGGAGACTCCACGGCTGATTCAGTCAGGCTTTGCGTGAACTACCTAGCCGTAGTTTCGTAACCTACAATCGCTTTAATTTTATTTTATTACATAAGTAATAGTGCAATCTGAAATTCACACAATTGTAAATAACCGTTAGCAATATTTAGAGAAACTGTGAGTGGTAATATTTGTCGAGTACCGCTCAAATCGATATTTTCGCTTTCCGTTTCTAGGCAATGTTCTACGTAATCATTGACGTCAACTATAAACATTGAGGCCCTGTGTGGGATTTCGGGCAATCGTGACAACAGCCCTGGCATAAACAAAAACAATGAATTTAGTAATATACTGTAATGTAGATGCATTTTGGGTGTTACTCCTAAAGATATTGTTATATCTTCAGTTATAGAGAACCTGATCTGCCTTATTCCAAGTCTTCTGCTATGTGAAACTGCTAGATCAGTTGACCTACATTCTAATCGGCAGGCGGCGAGGGCGGATATGGTCCAGGGTTATGTCATGCTGAGGTCACAGCAGGCCGGTTAAAGTTCGAAGTTCACAAACTGGCTTGTTAGCATTCACTGCCAAGGGAGACTGACACGTTCGCTAAAGTTTTGCTGAACATTTTCTGCTGGCGTTTTAGGAAAGTTTATTTTAAAAACTGTAGAATGCACGCCGCTTAGTTAATTGTGAGAAAGTTTTTCGATCGAATGCTAGCTTTCGTTTACAACATAAAATAACACCTAGTTTTACAGAATTACGAAACATACAAGACGTTGCGGCGACTAGCCTTCATCAGCAAACAAATACATACACAAAAAACAAAATATAATCACATAGAAGACCCTCCAAGTGCCATGCTGGCTGGTGTAAACCTTCTTGACTTTCCAGAGATCTCGGTCTTTGGTTCTCTGGATCAACTCCGCTGATGATATTCCCCCATGCCACCGTCTCAATCCGTCCAGCATCATTTCTCTTGGTCTACCTCCCCTTCTCTTCCCCTCGATCTTTCCAGTTGTCACGATTTTCTTTAATGCCCCTCTTCTCATCACATGACCAAAGAAAGCTGTTTGTCTTTTTCTTATTGTTGTATATAATGTTCTAGTTTCATTAGCCTCTTTCAGACAATCATTGTAAGTTACTTTGACAGTCCAAGGAATTCTCAATATTCGACTTAGGAACCACATCTCTGTTGCTTCCATGTTTTTCCTAATGCATTCAATTACATTCCAAGATTCACTGTCATACAACAATTTTTTGTTTGTTTTTGTTTTGTTCGCATATCCTTTACAGGACATCGCTGTCAACATCAGCATCTTTTAGCTGATTGTTGATTTCTTGGCAAGATTACGATCAGTAGTTTGACATTGCTTTCTGAGCGACCGGCTCACATGCACTGTAAGTTACCGACGCGGCGAGAACCGCCACCGTTTCTCGCGCACGTCATGTTACTCACGAGAGCATACGAGATTACGGAGAAGGACGCAAACGCCTAGGCCAGGGAGACCGGTCCATACAGCAATAAAGGTTCTATATAGCATTTTAGCACTCTATTTCTGACATTCAATGATAGTAACTTATTGCATAGGGTACTCTGTGAGACTAACATGAATTTCACCTTGAAAATCTCATAGAGACAGCCGTGGGGGTCTGTGGGTTATGGCGATCGGGGAAGGGGATGGTGACGGTTCAGCGAAGTTCTCAGGTAAATGAGTGGAAGTAGTACATGAAAAAAAGGGGAAGAAGGTATGGGGTGAAACTGGAAGCAGTGGAGACATGATGGTGGGTCGAGCGTGAAAACTAAGAAAGAATGCTCAGGTGGATGTCCGTATAATGCATTAATGGGTGCTAGTAAAAGGTTGGCCATAGTGGACAAATGTTGAAGAAACTCATTTTCTGTGCTCTTGTACGTGTGTACCAAAGGAATCAGAGAGAGAGAGAGAGAGAGAGAGAGAGAGAGAGAGAGAGAGAGAGAGAGAGAGAGAGAGAGAGAGAGAGAGAGAGACAGACAGACAGACAGACAGACAGACAGACAGACAGACAGACAGAGACAGAGAGAGAGAGACAGAGAGAGAGAGAGAGAGAGAGAGAGAGAGAGAGAGAGAGAGAGAGAGAGAGAGAGAGAGAGAGAAGGCTTGCCTAAGACCCCGTTGCAATACTTGCCCATTTGTGCTGCACACCCAAGTAGTGTCATCCCCAACAGCAGTTTTCACATCAATACAGAATTATTCCTGCACTAGTCGTCACATTTATGCCATCATCTGCAAACATTGTGATATGATGTATATTGGTGAGACCTGTCTCCGTTTAGCATACAGATTTCGCCAACACCTGCAGGATATCCGAACCAACAGACCTAAGTCGGTCTCTACCCACTTCAACAGCAAAGACCACCAGGGGATTTCTGATGCTCAGGTCACCATCCAATCACGCTCGTTTGACGAAAAGGATAGCAGAAACATAGAACACCGCCTCATCTACTGGGTTGCCTATCATCACACTCAGCAGAGTTTCATTAAATTTGTGGCATCCTCCTCCCTCTTTGTTTCCCCACCCTCCCAGTTGTCATTCCCTCCAGGTTTCTAACTATAGTTATCTTTTACCCTGTCTCTCTCGGGAAGATTCCGTGTGATCGTACAAGTATGAAATTACCTGTAGTATCACGGTTTCCCACGTTTGTCACAGCCATAATTAGCACTATAGTGTGCATTTATAAGTATATCACCTCCCCCCCCCTGCCCCCGTCCATAAAATCCTCCAATAGGAGAGCAAGAATACTGGTGATGCGGTTGTGTAAATTAATATGAGTATATCATTATTTATTCTTACTTACTACACTCAGCGAGAGATTAACAGAAACGAGAGAAGCTGAGAGGCCTATACCCCCAATTCTTCTCTCTTTCAATAAATAGCAAAGAGAGAAGCTGGGGTGGACACATCCACAGTGTATTCATTATCCGGGCTGTCTCCGGTATTCGTAGTTCCATGATTTCCATTATGGGATATACACCCAGACACAGCAAGAGAAAACCTGGTTGTTTCGCACCATACCACACCGAATAATAATCTTACTTCGCTGTGCCAACCAATATCATGTATAATACCGGTGGTCTGATGTTACACAACCCCTATAACACAATTCATTGGAGGATTTGATCTTACAATACGTGGTATAACAATCAACTCTACTGACCCTATTTCATATGAGTGAAGTCTCGTATTTCTCTGATTCTGCATATCCCATGTGACATATCACAAGTACTATACCAATCCTCCCTCTCCCTCTCTCTCTCTGTCTCTGTCTCTGTCTCTGTCTCTGTCTCTCTGTCTCTGTCTCTCTCTCTCTCTCTCTCTCTCTCTCTCTCTCTCTCTCTCTCTCTCTCTCTCTCTCTCTCTCTCTCTCTCTCTCTCTCTCTCTCTCCTCATATATACCATTCATGTGTATATGAATGTATGAATTTTTGTTAGTGTGCGCTCATACATATCAGTACACCCAGACTTTAGGATTCCTTTGGTGCACACTGTAGCGTGGTCTTCAAAAGTAGGAAGAACACTCCACGTGAAATAAAGAAGACAATTAGATTGGCCCTGACGGAAAGTCTACCCACAGAAGGAATAGTAGATGAGTTGGCTCGTTAGAATGCTAGGAACATATATACACTGGTTCTTCAAGAAAATCAACTATTCTTACAGTGTTGCAGGACTGGAAGGTAAAACTGGACGCTATATAAAAGATCCGAGGCATCAGGTCTAAGTGTCCAGGCCACAAACTCCTTCAGAAATGTAGAACCCCCCAGTGCTCTGTCATACAACAAGACAAAAGAGTCACAAAATATGTAAACAACTTTCTCTCATTAACTAGATCTATAGCAGTCTATCCATTGATTGGTAAAATAGATTCATAATTTGTTGAAAAATTCTACAACAAAAATTATAAGTGTATTTACTAAATATGGTAAAGTTTGCTTGAAGCCCTGAAATGGCCTAGAACAATTTGCTCTGTTAAAAGAGTCGTTGGTCTAATAAAGTCATCGGTCCAATTTTCGGCTGGTCGTGTGGTGGTTATGGCAATGAATCTTCTGATTCTTAGCTTAGATTGAGATTGAGTGTGTCTCCCGTGACGACAACCTGTAGACTCTACCAGATTGCTTCTCCTTATCACACAGGGTGACGAATGGTTCTGACTGCACTGTATTCCGCCTGCTGGTTCTGTGGGACTATTGGCAAACTGGCCTCACTCGTCAGGCACTCTCTCCTGACAGCTTGATACGATGACCTGTCTGGTGTTCGGGTTAACCAGACACAGGTTATGAATGGCACTACATTACAGTGTTGCACTCGAGCGTTATCATAAGCTTAGGTTTGAACGTTGCTGTGATGTGGTGTAGTAACATGCAGTCTCTCTCTCTCTCTCTCTCTCTCTCTCTCTCTCTCTCTCTCTCTCTCTCTCTCTCTCTCTCTCTCTCTCTCTCTCTCTCTCTCTCTCTCTCTCTCTCTGGTTGTCTACCCAAGCTGAAATTACAGAAACACCTCGCGTAAGCTTCTGGTAGAGAAATATTCCCCGCCCCCTCCCCCCCCCCCTCCGTCCCCACATTAGATTATGGCCTACTAATTTGTGACAGTCCTCATCTGTAGATTTGTATAGGGTGTAATTTTAATGACTGTGCAGTGTTTTAAAATATTGCCGGTCCAAGTTTTGTATTCACCCTGTGTAAAGTTCATGCAACATAATAGGTAAATACAAAATTTGGACCGGCAATATTTTCAAACACTGCACAGTCATTAAAAATAGACCCTGTATCTATATGAGGACAAAGGCACCTGTTATCTCGCGTATCATTCCCTGTGTATTATGGTTTATTTACATGCATTATTAGGAAAAAGGAGTGGATACAGGTCCTGCCTAGAACAAGAATGAATTACTAATGAGAAATAGTCTGATTGATGTTAATCAATGTGAATAAATCCGACAATCAACGTGAATCAGAATCACTTCTGTCGTGTACTGACTCCGTCCTAAATCGTTGACTCCTACTCTGAATGAACTCATATTGATCCCTGCGATCAGAACAATCTACTCACTTGATATTCTAGCGATCTAGAATTCGCTACAAACCAAGAAATACAATCAACAAACGTATATACTACTGTCCCAGTGACCCTTCACTATAGTAATCGTACACGCATCTCTTGTTCCTATCTAGGCTAAACAAACACGTGTGTTGCCTTATCTCGATGACACCTGTCATCCATGTGGCTTGAAATAAACATGTTATAGGATTGAAACAATTCTACCTCGTGGGTTAATAAGTCCTGACCTAATTTATAACCACGATATATTACTAGCACTCCTGACATGAAACAACCGTATATAATCAGTTATTTGAGTCCGCTTCGTTGACATTGATTCTACCACACGTTTCACATGTACTAAATCAATGCTATCAAGCATGGCTTGAAATAACTCCATTGTTAAATGTTACATAATTTCACCTTGTGGACAAATAATTTTATCCGACAGTAAATCATTACTATACGCTATGAAACACGCAAGTATGTTTGAGCTAGTCTTATACGGAAACAAGTTTAATTCACGTCGTGGACCACTAATAATATCGTACAACAAAATATCGTAAAATATACTGGTCATTGTGGGCTTGGCTGAATCGTATAGAGAAAATACAATCACTTCACATCGTTGATAAATAGTTTTGTACGTAAATGTAAACATCCACTGATCTAGACAACCACTGGGATCAATAACCACTGAGATTTGGACACCCACTGAGATCTAGACACCCACTGAGATCTACACATCGCTAAGACCTAGACAACCGCTAAGATCTAGACAACCGATAAGACCTAGACAACAGTTACGACTTAGACAATCGATAAGACCTTGACAACCACCGAGGTGAACAACCGCTAAGACCTGCTCAACCGCTTAGAACACTGAGACCTATACAACCACTCAGGCCTATAAAACCAATGAGGTCGAAATCCAACGCGATCTAGACAACTATTGAGACTAGACAACCACTAAGACCTCGACAACAACCGAGGTAACCAACCACTGAGACCTAGACAACCATTGAGATCTGGACAACATCTGAGATCTAGACAACCACTGAGACCTTAACAACCATTGAGACCTAGATAACCAATGAGTTCGAAAACTGAAATCTAGACAACCACTAAGACTAGATAACCGCTAAGACTTAGACAGCGGCTAAGACCTTGACAACAAGTGAGTTTTCTAGCCGCTGAGACCTAGGCAACCACTGAGACCTATACATCCAATGAGGTCGAAAACCACTGAGATCTAGACAATCACAAAGACCTTTACAACCACTAAAACCTAGGCAACCGTTAAGACCTAGACAACCGCTAAGACCTTGAAAACAATTAAGGTGGCTAACCGCTGAGACCTAGACAACCGCTGAAACCTAGACAATTACACAGACCTAGACAACAATTGAGACCTCGAAAACCACCAAGATAGATCATCACTAAGACGTAGACAATCACAGAGACATAGACAACCATGGAGACCTAGACAACCACAGAGACTTAGACAACAACTAAGACCTAGACAACCACAGAGACTTAGACAACAACTAAGACCTAGACAACCATTAAGAACTAGACAACCATAAGACCTAGACAACAACTAAGACTTAGACAATCACAGAGACCTAGACAACAACTAAGACTTAGACAACCACAGAGACCTAGACAACAACTAAGACCTAGACAACCACAGAGACCTAGACAACAACTAAGACCTAGACAACCATTAAGAACTAGACAACCATAAGACCTAGACAGCCGCTAAGATTTTGACAACAACAGAGGTGGCCAACCGCTGTGACTAGACAGCCACTAAGACCTAGACAATCACTGAGACCTAGACAACCAGGAGACCTAGACAACCACGGAGACTGAGACAACCGTTGACTAATGAGATCTGAACAACCACTGAGATCTAGGCAACCTCAGAGATGTGGGCAATCACTGAGACAGACAACCACTAAGACCTAGACAACCAATGACACACACGCACACTACACACACATGCACACTACACACACATGCACACAATGCATACTATATACACACATATGCACACACACACAGACACACACACGTGCATACTATATACACATGTACACACACCCATACTATACACACACATTCATACTATATACATACACATACATACTATACATACGCACGCACAAGCATACTATATAAACACGCATGTACACACATATAGACAGAACACACACACACACACACACACACACACACACACACACACACACACACACACACACACTTGTTTGTTTTTGTTGCATATCCCTTACAGGATGTTGCAGTCAACATCACCATTTTTCAGCTGCTGTTGATGTACTAGGCAAGATTACGCTCAGTAGTTTGCCATTGCTTTCTGAGCGACCGGCTCATACCCCGTAAGTTACCGACGCGGAGAGAACCGCAACCAATTCTACGCGCAACGTCACGTTACCTACGAGAGTATAAGAGATTACGGAGAAAGTCGTGTAACCTCTAGACCAGGAGACCGGCGGGACCGTCATATGTAGTAATAAATACCACGTGGACTTATTAAAAATATTTGAAAGTTAGGTTAGTATTCAACTGTTAATGAACTACTTGACTGACTACCTAACTAAACGAAACTAAACTATCAGTATTAACAATTACTAAATGTACAACGAGCAAATGAACTCATCGAACGAATGAACAACCTCAACAAAAGAAACTAACAAAATCAACCAACAAATAACCAACCAACAACCAACTACCAACCAACCAACAAGCAAACCAAGAACCAACAAAAGCAAGAACTAACAAAAAAGAACCAATAAAACCAAGAACCAACAAAACCAATGACTTACAAAACTAAGAACCAACAAGACCAAGAACCAACAATACCAAGAACGAACAAAACCAAGAATCAACAAAAGCAAGAGCCAAAAAACACAGAACCAACAAAACCAAGAATTAACAAAACCATGAACCAACAAAACCAAGAACCAACAACATCAAAAACCAACAACACCAAGAACCAACAACACCAAGAACCAAGAAAACCAAGAACCAATAAAACCAACAATCAACAAAACCAAGAATAAACAAAACAAAGAACCAACAAAACAAGAACCAACAACACCAAGAACCAATACCACCAACTAAACTAACTAAACTAACTAAACTAATTAAACTAACTACTTTAACTACTATAACTATTCTAACCACTCTGTTTTTCCAGAGCGTTCCTATGTCTTACAAGAGGGACCATATGCCTTTATAGAGCGTCCCTCTGTCTTTCCAGAGCGACCCTCTGTCTTTCCAGATCGCCCCTCTGTCTTTCCAGAGTGTCCCACTGTCTTTCCAGAGCGCTCCTCTGTCATTTTGTAGCGTCCCGCTGTCTTTCCAGAGCGACCCTCTATCTTTCATGAGCGTCCATCTATCTTTCCAGAGCGTCCCTCTGTCTTTCCAGGGCGTCCCTCTGTCTTTCCAGATCGCCTCTCTGTCTTTCCAGATCGCCCCTCTGTCTTTCCAGATCGCCCTTCTGTCTTTCCAGAGTGTCCCACTGTCGTTCTAGAGCGCCCCTCTATCTTTCATGAGCGTCCATCTATCTTTCCAGAGCGTCCCTCTGTCTTTCCAGGGCGTCCCTCTGTCTTTCCAGATCGCCCCTCTGTCTTTCCAGATCGCCCCTCTGTCTTTCCAGATCGCCCTTCTGTCTTTCCAGATCGCCCTTCTGTCTTTCCGAGTGTCCCACTGTCGTTCTAGAGCGCCCCTCTATCTTTCATGAGCGTCCATCTATCTTTCCAGAGCGCCCCTCTGCCTTTCCAAAGCATCACTCTGTCTGTCCACATCGTCCATCTGTCTTACCACAGCGTCCCTCTGTCTTCTCAGAGCGTCCCTCTGTCTTTCCAGAGCATCTGTCTTCTTTCCAGGGCGACCCTCTGTCTTTCCAGAACGTCCATCTGCCTTTATAGAGCTTCCCTCTGCCTTTCCAGAGCGTCCCTCTGTCTTTCCAGACAGAGGCGAACCTCTGCCTGTCCAGGATGGATTGCTGAAAGGAAAGCCCGCCACCATGTTTGCCTCGACTTGACTTAGCACGAGAAAGCTCGGCCAGAGAGGAAATTCTAGATATGGAAAATCTTCCAGATGTCGT
The DNA here is from genome assembly GCA_014155875.1 of Cepaea nemoralis. Lineage (NCBI taxonomy): Eukaryota > Metazoa > Mollusca > Gastropoda > Stylommatophora > Helicidae > Cepaea > Cepaea nemoralis. The sequence continues at coordinate 74,137 of JACEFZ010025276.1, forward strand.
GATCTTGGAATATACCAGTTCGGAAACTCAGGATACACCTGGAATTGCTATGAGTCAGAAAGAATACGGACTCTGATCTGATTTTTTTTTTACAGATAACAATGCATGTAAATACCAAAGAAGAAGAAACAAATTGATTATTGGAAACACCTGGTATCAACAGCACCCAAGGAGATTATGGACATGGAGGAGTCCTGATCATAAGATCAGAAATCAGATTGATTACATTCTTATCAACAAAAGATTTCGAAATGCCTTAAAAGTCGCAAAAACTATACCAAGCGCAGACTGCTACAGCGACCATAGATTAATCTTAAGCAATTTACATATAAAATTAAAGAAAGTCAAATATTCACCACCAAGAAACACAAAATTTGATCTACAGGCACTGAAGAGTGAGGAAATAAAAGTTAAATTGAACGTAGAGGTAAAGAACATATTCGATGCATTGTCCGATATGGAAATATTATTTCAAGACGACAGTGACCAGCGGGAAATATTAAAGAAATCAGTCAACCAAGCTGCAGAAACAACCATCCCAAAAATAAAGATAATATGACGCTATAAATGGATGACGGAAGACATCTTAAAACTCATAGAAGTAAGAAGACATAACAAAAATAACAAGGAAAAATATGAAGAGATTCACAGAAAAACTAGGAAGCTATGCAAAGAGGCAAAAGAAACATGGCTTGAGAAAACTGCAAGGAAATTGAAAACCAACACAGCACTTGGAATACCAAATTAATGCACAAAAGAATTAATGACATCTCTAACAAAAGAACACACACATCTACGGGTTGCCTAAAAACCAAAGATGGCAAAATCATAATAGAAAAAGATCAGATTTTATATACGTGGTCAGATTACGTGAAAGACCTTTATGATGATACAAGAGAAGAACAATATGGTCATCGGAATAATAATGAAGGACCATCAATTTTGAAGATGGAAGTTCAGAATGCTCTTAACCATATGAAAACTGGCAAGTCCCCTGGAACAGATAACATCACAATAGAAATGATCAATGCCTTAGAAGAATATGGAATAGACCAAGTAACCAGACTGCTGAACGCAATATATGATGATGATGATGATCTTCTTCCACTTCTACCGGCAAGCGTCGTGGCGAGGAATAATTTGTGTTCCAACGCCCGGTAGGCGGCACTGGATAGTGTCATTCCGTGTGGCTGTACAATGTCTTTGATGTCGTTAATCTATTTTCTTCTCGGACGTCCTCGTGGTCTAGTCGCAGATGATCTTTGATGTAAGGCCAGTGATGGCAGTTGCTGATGTTGCATTCTAACGACATGGTTAAACCTCTTGATCTTCTGTCTTTCAATAAATGTGGCACAAGGTGTTGATACCACAGTCTGTCTGATAGTAGCATTTCTTACTCGGTCTCGGATTGTTAAGTTGGCATCTTTCCTCAGGTATCTCATTTCGCAGGTGTTGATTTTGCGAAGGTATAATTTGGATAAAGTCCAGGTCTGAGATTGGTAGCAAAGGGTTAGTGTGAATACGCTATTTATTATCTGTCGTTTTGCGGGCATGGGTATATTTGGATGTTTCAGTAAGGGTGATAGTTGATTTGTAAGTGCACTAGCTTTTTGACATATGATTTCAATTTCTCTGTCTAATCTGCCATCTTTTGTGATCATACTTCCAAGATATTTGAATTCTTTAACTTGTTTCAGAGTTGTGCTATTTAACTGTATACTTAGTGGGCCCGGTATATGATACTGGAGATATACCTCCTGAATTATGAATTCTATATTTATTGCAATCCCGAAGAAATCAGGACCATTGGAATGACATCAACATCGAACAATTAGTATAATGAGCCACATCATGAAGAATCTGCTGAGAATTATCATACAAAGAGTCAGGAAGAAAATACAACCCGAAATAAGAGAAGAACAATTTTGATTTGTAGAAGGCAAGGGCACAGTAAATGCTGTGTATATACTGAGAACAGTAATTGAACCTTCTACAGAAGTAAACAAAGATCTATATCTTTGCTTTATTGACTGCACAAAGGCCTTCTATAAAGTGAGACGTGTCGACATGATAAGGATGATTGAAGATCTACAAATTGATGGAAAAGACCTTAGACTTGTAAAAAACATATATTGGAAACAACAAGCTGCCATCAGAATTGATAGCAATGTAGGTTAATATCAGCCTATTAAAAGAGGTGTGAGACAGGGATGTGTAATGTCTCCAGATCTGTATTCCCTGTACAGTGAAACTATTTTCAGAAATATAGAAGATATGGAAGGAATCAACATTGGGGGACGTTACATCAACAACATTAGATATGCAGATGATACAGTCTTGATTGCAGACAATGAACAGGACCTGCAAAATTTAGTAGATGCGGTTGTAGCACACAGTGAACAACTAGGGTTAGAACTGAATATTAAGAAGACACAGATTATTATCGTCATTGGGAAGAAGGAAATACCACAATGTGATATACGAGTAAAAGGGCATATTCTTAAGCAAATGAATCGATACAGTTATCTCGCCACAGTCATACCATCTGATGGGAGATGCCTTGAAGAGATTAAAACAAGAATTGCATTGCGAAGGTATCCTTTTGCAAGATGAAAATGACACTGACCAATAAAAAGATATCATTTGAAACGAGAAAAAGAGTGTTGAAGTGCTACATAGAACCTATACTTTTGTATGGATGTGAAGCATGGACAATAAACAGTCAAGCTGAAAAACAGGTGATGGCTGTGGAAATGTGGTTTCTGAGGAAAATGCAAAGAATACTATGGACAGACAGAAAAACCAATGAAAAAGTCCTTCAAGAAACAAATGAAGATCGTAAACTGATTAGAGGCATTAGACGTAGACAGTCAAAAAATTTTTGGGCATGTTATGAGAAGAATTGAATTGGAGAACTTGGTGACAACTGGTAAGATTGAAGGGAAGAGACCAAGGGGAAGGAAGACCGAGAAGTAAATACCTGGATGGCTTGCCCACATGGCATAGTCGAGACAGGAACACAGAGCCGATCCATGACTCTGGTGATCGAGTGAGATGGCAGTACATGACCGCCCATGCTTATCGGCATGGCACATGATGGATGGATGGATGGAGACAATGAGCCAACAGAGAGAGAGAGAGAGAGAGAGAGAGAGAGAGAGAGAGAGAGAGAGAGAGAGAGAGAGAGAGAGAGAGAAAGGACGTGTAGAGAACTAGACCGTGAGACAGACAGATAGAGAGAATGACAGAGTACAATAGAAAGACAGAGATGAGTAGTAGTATGCGAAAATAATGGCAGATGGAGACAGAGAAACAAAGGTACAAAGCGAAGGATAGAAGCGAGCAAAGGGATACAAATAAAGCAAAAGGGTTGGGCGCAGAAGCCTCATGTGCCATGCTGATAAGCGTGGCCGATCATGGTTCGTCATCTCAAACGATGACTAGCATCTGGAATCAGATCTGTGGATCTTGTTTCGATGATGTAATTTGGTCAAGTCATCCAGATATTTAATTTTATACCTTCTCCTCTCTCACTTTAGGTGTGTGTTTGTGAATGGGGAATGTGTTGGTGGGTGGGGATGTGTGTGAGGGATGTTTGTATGGGTGGGGAGATTGTGCGTGGGTGGGGATGTGTGTGTATATGGGTAGGGGTGTGTGGTTAAGGGATGTGTGGCTGGGGGAATGGGTGGATGGAGGATGTGTGGTTGGGTGGAGGATGTGTGGTTGGGTAGAGGATGTGTGGGTGGGTAGAGGATATGTGGGTGGGTGAGTGTGTGCAGGTTAGGAGATGGTGGGGGATGTTTGCAGGTGTGGGCTCGGGATCTGTGAGTGGGCTGGGGGAGATGGGAGATTATGTGGGTGAGTGCGGAATTTTGTGTGTGGGTAGGTGCGGAATATGTGAGTTGACGGGGAGATGTGTGTGTGGCTGAGGAATATGTGTTTGGTTGAGTGGTTGGAGGTGTGTGGGTGGAGGATATTGGATGAGTGATTGTTGGTGGGAAATGGGACGGGTAGAGGATATGTGAGTGAGTGGGGAGATGTGTGTAGGTGGGGGATGTGTGGGTTATTGAATGTATGTGTGCTTGGGGTGTGGGTGGATGGGATGTGTGGTGGGTGAGAGGTGTGTGTGGGCGGGGAGATGTGTAGGTGTAGGGATGTGGTGGATGGGTGGGGGAATGTATTGTATGTGTGTGTGGTTGGGTGGGGGAGTTGGAGTGAATGGGGGATGTGTGGGTGGGTGGTGGATGTGTCTCATAACATAGTAATATGCATTGTTTATGTTTACAAAATTCACGTGACAATGTTTTTTTTCCTATGCACTGTTGATGAAAGAAAGATGAGTGATTGGAAGGGCCGAATGTAAGATGGGCCTGCGTGCCCAATTTGTTACCCTTTGAAAATAAAGTCTGTTCGTTCGTTCGTTCTTATTTTAATTAAAAAACTTGAGACAAAGAAAATTGGCTCTAATGTAGTCACTCTAATATCATCTTTTCTATCAAACAGAAAGCAAGTAGTATCACATAATAAATCTCTGATAGCAATGTAGGTTAATATCAGCCTATTAAAAGAGGTGTGAGACAGGGATGTGTAATGTCTCCAGATCTGTATTCCCTGTACAGTGAAACTATTTTCAGAAATATAGAAGATATGGAAGGAATCAACATTGGGGGACGTTACATCAACAACATTAGATATGCAGATGATACAGTCTTGATTGCAGACAATGAACAGGACCTGCAAAATTTAGTAGATGCGGTTGTAGCACACAGTGAACAACTAGGGTTAGAACTGAATATTAAGAAGACACAGATTATTATCGTCATTGGGAAGAAGGAAATACCACAATGTGATATACGAGTAAAAGGGCATATTCTTAAGCAAATGAATCGATACAGTTATCTCGCCACAGTCATACCATCTGATGGGAGATGCCTTGAAGAGATTAAAACAAGAATTGCATTGCGAAGGTATCCTTTTGCAAGATGAAAATGACACTGACCAATAAAAAGATATCATTTGAAACGAGAAAAAGAGTGTTGAAGTGCTACATAGAACCTATACTTTTGTATGGATGTGAAGCATGGACAATAAACAGTCAAGCTGAAAAACAGGTGATGGCTGTGGAAATGTGGTTTCTGAGGAAAATGCAAAGAATACTATGGACAGACAGAAAAACCAATGAAAAAGTCCTTCAAGAAACAAATGAAGATCGTAAACTGATTAGAGGCATTAGACGTAGACAGTCAAAAATTTTTTGGGCATGTTATGAGAAGAAATGAATTGGAGAACTTGGTGACAACTGGTAAGATTGAAGGGAAGAGACCAAGGGGAAGGAAGACCGAGAAGTAAATACCTGGATGGCTTGCCCACATGGCATAGTCGAGACAGGAACACAGAGCCGATCCATGACTCTGGTGATCGAGTGAGATGGCAGTACATGACCGCCCATGCTTATCGGCATGGCACATGATGGATGGATGGATGGAGACAATGAGCCAACAGAGAGAGAGAGAGAGAGAGAGAGAGAGAGAGAGAGAGAGAGAGAGAGAGAGAGAGAAAGGACGTGTAGAGAACTAGACCGTGAGACAGACAGATAGAGAGAATGACAGAGTACAATAGAAAGACAGAGATGAGTAGTAGTATGCGAAAATAATGGCAGATGGAGACAGAGAAACAAAGGTACAAAGCGAAGGATAGAAGCGAGCAAAGGGATACAAATAAAGCAAAAGGGTTGGGCGCAGAAGCCTCATGTGCCATGCTGATAAGCGTGGCCGATCATGGTTCGTCATCTCAAACGATGACTAGCATCTGGAATCAGATCTGTGGATCTTGTTTCGATGATGTAATTTGGTCAAGTCATCCAGATATTTAATTTTATACCTTCTCCTCTCTCACTTTAGGTGTGTGTTTGTGAATGGGGAATGTGTTGGTGGGTGGGGATGTGTGTGAGGGATGTTTGTATGGGTGGGGAGATTGTGCGTGGGTGGGGATGTGTGTGTATATGGGTAGGGGTGTGTGGTTAAGGGATGTGTGGCTGGGGGAATGGGTGGATGGAGGATGTGTGGTTGGGTGGAGGATGTGTGGTTGGGTAGAGGATGTGTGGGTGGGTGATTGTATATGAGTAAGGGTGTGTGGTTAAGGGATGTTGGTTGGGGGATGGGTGGGTAGAGGATGTGTGGGTGGGTAGAGGATATGTGGGTGGGTGAGTGTGTGCAGGTTAGGAGATGGTGGGGGATGTTTGCAGGTGTGGGCTCGGGATCTGTGAGTGGGCTGGGGGAGATGGGAGATTATGTGGGTGAGTGCGGAATTTTGTGTGTGGGTAGGTGCGGAATATGTGAGTTGACGGGGAGATGTGTGTGTGGCTGAGGAATATGTGTTTGGTTGAGTGGTTGGAGGTGTGTGGGTGGAGGATATTGGATGAGTGATTGTTGGTGGGAAATGGGACGGGTAGAGGATATGTGAGTGAGTGGGGAGATGTGTGTAGGTGGGGGATGTGTGGGTTATTGAATGTATGTGTGCTTGGGGTGTGGGTGGATGGGATGTGTGGTGGGTGAGAGGTGTGTGTGGGCGGGGAGATGTGTAGGTGTAGGGATGTGGTGGATGGGTGGGGGAATGTATTGTATGTGTGTGTGGTTGGGTGGGGGAGTTGGAGTGAATGGGGGATGTGTGGGTGGGTGGTGGATGTGTCTCATAACATAGTAATATGCATTGTTTATGTTTACAAAATTCACGTGACAATGTTTTTTTTCCTATGCACTGTTGATGAAAGAAAGATGAGTGATTGGAAGGGCCGAATGTAAGATGGGCCTGCGTGCCCAATTTGTTACCCTTTGAAAATAAAGTCTGTTCGTTCGTTCGTTCTTATTTTAATTAAAAAACTTGAGACAAAGAAAATTGGCTCTAATGTAGTCACTCTAATATCATCTTTTCTATCAAACAGAAAGCAAGTAGTATCACATAATAAATCTCTGTCTCAAACCACTACCTTCAATATTGGAGTACCGCAAGGCTCTATTCTTGGCCCTCTATTATTTGCCATATATATTAACGATCTACCTTTGCATCTTTCGTCGTCCTGCGATCTATTTGCAGATGACTGTACAGTGTACACAAACGCTGAAAACTGTATTTTACTGGAGTCGTCTTTACAACAAGAATTAAATAATGTAGTTAGGTGGAGCTATTCAAACCGTATGCAAATTAACATCACTAAAACAAAAGCAATGTTATTAACAACCAGACAAAGACTTCAAACTCTAAGCTCACACACATCACTTCAACTTTACATCGATACCATGCCTGTAGAAAGTGTAATTGAGCACAAAACATTAGGCCTAATCATTGATAGAAACCTAACCTTTAATCCCCACATTCAAGCACTCATTAAACAAACAGCGAAAAAAGTCTACCAACTCGCCAAAATTAAAAACTTCCTTGATGAGGACACAAGGAAACTATTCTATACTTCTCATATACAGACACACTTTGACTACTGCTCCACAATCTGGGACGGTTGTTCTAATTCAAACACCAAGCGACTTTACTCACTCCAGAAACGGGCCATGAGTCTAATTTATAGCAAAAATTTATCTGACAATCCTAGCCTGTATAAACGCCTTCAGTTAATACCATTCCGCAAACGCCTGCTTTTCAATAAAGCTAAACTAATTCACAAAATCCTGCATCGGAATGCCTCAAATTACCTTTGGCCATTGTTTAAATATAATGCTAGACACAGTAAACGTTTAATGATACTACACATTCCGAAGCCTAGGATTGACTTATACAAAACAAGCTTAACGTACTCTGCAGCTCAGCTGTGGAACAATCTTCCACAAGAAATCAAAGACATCACCAATCCCTATTCATATAATCGCAAATTATTCGAACACTATCTCAATACGGATTATCTTCCCAATTAATAATAGAGATAATAATAATAATAACAAAACCCTAGTATAACAGCCAGTCCCCTTTTTGTAGGCCAGTATATTCCACATGGCTAATAACAAGTGTCAGACCATTATCTAATATTACTGTGTCGTGTAGTTTTGATGTTCGCATTTTGCCCATGCCTTTATAATGCATATCTTTTATATTGTTGCTGTTCTTTGTTAGCCTTGAATGATGTGTGAATGAAATAATGTATGAAAGAGAGTGATAGAAGGGCAGAATGTTAGACGGGCCTGCGTGCCCAATTCTTAACCCTTTGAAAATAACGTTTGTTCGTTCGTTCGTTCGTTCTTTCGCATCAAGTTCGCCAGTTGTCACCAGGTTTACAATCTGATTCTTCTTCGGGAGACCTGGGTTCGAATCCTCGGTAAGGTGTGAGATTTTTTTCTGTCGGGGGCAAAAAAAAATAAATCCTAAGCTGCATAGTTCGCGGCGACTGCACTAGCCAGGCCGCCTTAATTCTTCAGGCTCAAAGACAACCTCTCCCCCCCCCGCCCCACTCCCGCCACCCTTGCCACACACCGCAAGGTACTATTTTTTGTGTGGCTTGTATATCCTTTTCAGGATATCGCTGTCAACATCAGCATTGTTCAGCTGATTGTTGATTTATTGGCAAGATTACGCTAAGTAGTTTGCCATAGCCCAGAAAGCAATGGCAGACTACTGAGCGACCGGCTCACATACCCCGTAAGTTACCGACATGGAGTGAACCGGTACCGATTCTCGCGCACGTCACGTTACTCACGAGAGTATACGGGATTACGGAGAAAGCCGTGTAACCCTAGACAAGGGAGACCGGCGCAAGGTACTACTATATTGGCAGTAAATGACAGTTTTTTTTTTTCTTTCAGTGACGTGCTAAAATGTTTTTGTCATAATCACAAGGGACGTAATTTATAACGGAATATATATTACCGAGTTATGTACCTTTACCATAAACTTTCCCTTAAAATTACCTATTTTTGGTGTTCATGTTCTCTCTCTCTCTCTCTCTCTCTCTCTCTCTCTCTCTCTCTCTCTCTCTCTCTCTCTCTCTCTCTCTCTCTCTCTCTCTCTCTCGCTCTCTCTCACACATATACAGACATATATTGTCAATTAGTATACCTATTTGAAACTTTAAACAAATAGGCTGATTTGTTTCTACCACAAACATTGACAGAGGTCAGCGTGGCCAAGAGGTTTATCGTGCTGGCGCTTAAACTTCCCGTGCTCTTAAGGCGGTGTAGTGTGTTCGCGCCACATACCGGTCAGTTGGACTTTAAGTTTAAACTCAACAGACAGGAATACACGGCGAAAAATACATAGTTAGGTGTATATCATTTACAGGACGTGACAATAAATCCCATAATTCTTGGTTGTTTGTGATTTACAAGGGAATTTGTTACCTTCAGTAATTTGCCATTGTTTATGCACCGCCGGTGTCTAAATAAATGTGACAGTGAGGCAACAGAGAGGGGAAAATAAAGAGGGTGGGGGGGGGGAAGGGGGGAGATGAAAAACTAGATAAGGACATAGTAAGATAGAGATAATGGATATAGCAAAGAGATGAGATAGTGAGCTGAGAGAGAAAGAGAGAGAGATAGAGAGAGAGAGAGATAGAGAGAGAGAGAGCGACGTAAAGAGTACTTGACAGTGAGACAGAAAGATAGAGGGAATGAAAGAGTGCGATAGAAAGACAGGGATGAGTAGCATGATAAAATGATGGCCGATGGAGACAGAGAAACAAAGGTACAAATCGAAGGATAGAAGCGAGCAAAAGGATATAAATGGAGCAAATGGGCAGTGTGCAGATTCCTCATGTGCCATGCTGATAAGTGTGGCCGATCATGGTTTGTCATCTCACACGATCACTAGCATCTGGAATCAGATCTGTGGTCTTGTTTCGATTATGTAATTTGACCAAATCATCAATTAGATATTTAAATATACGTTTTTTTTTTCTTTTTTACTATCAAGTTCGCAAGTTGTCACCAGGTTTTTAAATTTAGTTCTGCATTTTACGTGCTAAAATTTAATTGACGTAAACACAGGGGAAGTAATTTATAACGGAAAATTATATTACCGAGTTATGTACCTTTAATGTATAGACTACGTAAAATTACATGTTTTGGTTTCCCTATTCTCTCTCTCTCTCTCTCTCTCTCTCTCTCTCTCTCTCTCTCTCTCTCTCTCTCTCTCTCTCTTTCTCTCTCTCTCTCTCTCTCTCTCTCTCTCTCTCTCTTTCTCTCTTTCTCTCTCTCTCTCTCTCTCTCTCATATGCATACATGTATTATGTCAGTTAGTATACCTATTCGAAACTTTAACTTTAGGGGGGATGAGTGATCTCGAGGTATGGTGTCCGCCTCGAGTGCTGGAGGTCCCGGGTTCAGACCCCGGTGAGGACCGGGATTTCTTTAAAAATCCACCTGGACTTCCAGTAATAAAATTTCCCCTGGTCTCTGGGTAGTGAGATCGGACGCCCGTGTGTATTCTTGCGCACGTAAAAAAATCCCTTGGCAGTTGGAAATCGAAAAAGAGTAGCCTAACGGCGCTGCCCGGGCAAAATTTCGAGTTAAAAATCTACCCAGTATTTCAGGATCCTCGCCGATGCAATGGAGGTCGTGCATTGAGCTGAGTTTCTCCAGACTCAGGTTTGAGTTAGGAGGAAAACGGAGCACTTATGGGTTAAACTGTGTGCCGTGATGTTGATTCAACGACTAAGCTAAACTAAGCTAAAACTTTAACAAAGTAAGCTGTTTTGTTTCTACCATAAACATGGACAGAGGTCAGAGTGGCCAAGAGGTTTATCGTGCTGGCGCTTAAACCTCCCGTGCTCTTACGGCGGCGTAGTGTGTTCGCTCCACACACCTGTCATTTGGACTTTAAAGTTGACCTCTCGTTGAGAAAAGCAGTGACAAACAGCTGAATGTGATCTTGCTTAGAAAATCAATTGAATTTGATTGCAACCTCCTACAGACGACATGCAATTGAATGATCAAGGATGTTGTCACTGACATTCGCGGTTCATCAATGTCGCTTTAACTTTCATGTAGAAATCTGTCTACCCATTCACACACGGGGTGATCGCTGGAGCTACGGAGGTCCTGCTTTATGCGACAGTTTCTGCTAAGACCTGGTGCAATGAAGTCTATCTTACGTCTGTGAACCCTCTTTTATTTGTCAAGTCTACATTGTCCATGACCGCACCGGAAGCAGTCAGAGATTTTTTCCCCGCTCGCTTTGAACTCAAGTGTAATCCATCACATGCTATTACTTCTAGTGCACCGAGTTATGCGTGTGGGTTAGCTTTCTCTATTACCAGAGTCTCACGCCTCCCGGCGAACCCATTTCGATTTCTGAAGTACTTGTAATTTACAACCCCGAGTCAAGGACAAGAAGTCAACATTTTAGTCCAACTGACCGGTTAGAGGTTGAACCCGTTACCTTGGCATTAACACACCGGATGTTTAAGAAACCGCGCTCCTAATTATTAGTCCATGATGACCTTAGTCAGAGATTGACCAACAAAATGGTCGCCGAACCAGTTATAACAAGTAAAGCAAGTACAATGCATGACCTTTTTGCACGCCTTAGGCATGTTTACCTAGTTAGTAAGTTAGTAGCGGTTCCATCTTCACGACAAAGGGTCGTTCCCATTACGCCCCGTTCCTGTGCCAGTGAATACCACACAAAATGCTCCTCACAGCCCCATGTGAAAAGTGGAACAGACAGGAGTCTCGGCAAGCCAACAGCCGGCACAGGTACACTGTGCATAATGAAGCCGTCAGAATGCCAACACAAAAGTCTTGTTGTTGTACCACATGCTGAGCCTGTGAAGCTAGACCCATATTTTAATAGACCATTCAGTGATGTGGTTAGCATCACACTAGCGCCTACACTTGCCAAGAGATTTCCTGGTATCTGTATTTAGAACTGGGTCGACTCAGAGGCCCTGGTCAATTTTAAATATCCGATGTGGCTTCAAACCCATAACCACCAAGCCCACAGGCTACCGAAGATCCCACTTACGTGCCATCTCTGCCATCTCTACACCCCCCCCCCCCCCCGTGTGCACGTGTGTGTGTGTGTGACAAAGTAAATACAAGACACTTGTTCACGCCATTGGCTGTTATTGGGAATAAATAAACAATATAAAATAACACAAAATAATGCAGCTTTACGTAACACAATTACAGAAAATACAGGACGTCGCGGCGACTAGCCTTCATCAGCAAACATATAAATACACAACACACAACATATAAATACGTGGAAGAAACAACAGTAACTACTTCAGGCATAATGACTGGATGAGAAAAATAGAAATATGAAAAAAATGAGAATAATGAAAAGAACGGGAAGAAATGAAACAAAATGTACTCTTTTTCTCAGAATCAAAGGCTGTGATACTAACATCAATCTTGGATTTGATCCTCTTATATAGAAGGTCGTGAGAATTTGTGGTGTCATTGAGACAGGGGTAGAGGATTGTAGTGGTTCAGTGAAGAGTCCAGGTAAATGGGTGGAAATGATACACGAAGATAGGAAGGAATGTAATGTGGGAAACTGGCAGAAATGGAAATATGATGGTGGGCAGAGAGTGAATTAAGCAGTGGGATGTTGATGTCTGTACAATTCATGAGTGCCAGTAAAGTGTTGGATTTAGTAGGTGAATGTCAAAGAGCATTGATGTGTGAACATAAGTATGATTGTGTTAAAAACGAAACATTTTCTGTGCTCGTTGATGTGTGTATTAATGGAATACTAAAGTCTGGGTGAATTACTGTGTGAGAGCACGCAGGGGCATAGTACCTGTGATATGCCACCTAGGATATGCGGAATGAGGGGGTCTAATAATAAGAGGCTTAGTAGTAGTAGTAGTTATAGTAGTAGTAGTAGTAGTAGTAATAGTAGTAGTAGTAGTAGTAGTAGTAGTAGTAGTAGTAGTAGTAGTAGTAGTAGTAGTAGTAGTAGCAGCAGCAGCAGCATCAGCAGCATCAGCAGCATCAGCAGCTGCCGTCGTCGTCGTTGCTGTTGCAAAGTAAAAACAAAAAGACACGAGTAAATTAAATTTGTATACACTTCAAGGCTCATAGGACATACGGTGATAGACAGGATCACCAGAGTCCTGGATCAGGTCTATACTATTGACCCGATTATGTCACGCTGCCAAGCCATCAGGGTATTTAGTGATATAAACGCCACCTTAGAGCAAGCACGGCACGAGCCTTCCGATCGTCACAATCGCCGACCCAACGGCCTCTTTACCTCTTAACACTCTCCGATGGCGGTGCTACTCAAGTCATGACTTCTGAGTGTCTTTCACCTGTCTTGAAGTCACACTCTGGTTTCCAGCGCCAAGACGTGTTAATCGTGTTTCGCACTTATCCCACAAATATGCCGTCAGTTGTGCCTGCCCACAAGCCACCCCACATTCAGGGAGGCGAACATTGTACACCAGGTGCATAGTGATCTGCTTACATTATCACGGCACATTTTATTCAACAATGTGAAAACCAGTTCTCTTTCCCCCTGTCGTTGTGCCTATGTCTTCGCCTGCACCTAGTCAGTTTACTATACCTCAATAGACATCACTACTGTTATGCTGCCTTCTTCGCAGCCTGTTCACAGCTGAAGTGTCTGCACTCTTTCACATCCCCAAAGGAGGCCACCTCTTCCTGTGGGCTAACTTATTGCTTGGGCTGCCCTTCATTCGGAGCGTCTCCGCTTTGGAAGGCAGCCATGGCAAGACGTCTTATACCACAGCTAGGAACTATTCCTGTCGCTTGGCTGCAGAGGTTGGACATTTCTCGGTCACAGTGATAACTACATTATGGTCTGACGACCACTCCGCAGCATCCCCTGCCTCAGTGTACTGTTCTTGCTTGTTCATTTACTGCCGGAGACAGTAAAGGTTGTTGTGATCTTGCTTGAAAGACTGGTTCGCTTTCGCTTGTGTGAGAGACATCTTAGAATTGCTTTACACGTGGCGAGAGACACGTTATACTTGCTTTACACGTGAGGAGAGAATGTTAGGCTTGCTTTACACGTGGTAAGGTACATATTAGACTTGCCTTACATGTGGCGAGAGTCACTTTAGACTTGGTTTGCACGTGGTGAGAGACACGTTAGACTTGCTTTACACGTGGCGAGAGTCACATTAGACTTAATTTTCACGTAGTGAGAGACATGTTAGACTTGCGTTACGCGTGGCAACGGACACGTAAGATTTGCTTTACACGTGGTGAGATACATGTTAGACTTGGCTTACATATTGTGAGGGGCATGTTAGACTTGCTTTACACGTGAGGAGAGACATGTTAGACTAGCTTTACACGTCGCGAGAGTCAAGTTAGACTTGCTTTACACGTGGTGAGAGACACGTTAGACTTATTTTACACGTGGTGATGGACACATACGATTTGCTTTACATGTGGTAAGATACATGTCAAACTTGCTTTATACGCGGTGAGAGACGTGAGATTTGCTTTACACGTTGCGAGAGACATGTAAGACTCTCTTTACACATAGCGAGAGACATGTTGGACTTGCTTTACACGTGGTGAGATGCATATGGGACTTGCATGACACGAGGAGAGAGACATATTAGATTTGATTTACATGTGGTGAGAGACATTTCAGACTAGCTTTACACATGGTGAAAAACATGTAGCACTTGCTTTACATACGGCAAGAGACATGTTAGACTTGCTTTACACGTGGCGAGAGACACGCAAGATTTGCTTTACACGTGATGAGATACACGCCATACTTGCTTTACATGTGGTGAGAGACATGATAGACTAGCGTGGTGAGAGACATGTTAGACTTGCTTTACACGCGGCGAGAGATATGTTAGACTTGCTTTACACGTGCTGATAGACATTTTAGACTTGCTTTACACGCGGTGATAGACATGTGAGATTTGCTTTATACGTTGCGACAGACATGTTAGACTTGCTTTACACGCGGCGAGAGACATGTTAGACTTGCTTTACACGTGCTGAGATAAATTTTAGACTTGCTTTAGACATGGTGTGATACATGTTAGACTTGGCTTACATATTGTGAGGGGCATGTTAGACTTGCTTTACACGTGAGGGGAGATAACGTTAGGTATGCTTTACATGTGGCGAGATAATGTCAGACTTGCTTTACACGCAGTGAGAGACATGTGAGATATGCTTTACACGTTGCCAGATACATATCAGGCTCGCTTTACATATGGCGAGAGACATGTTGGACTTGCTTTACGCGTGGTGAGATGCATGTTAAACTTGCTTGACACGAGGAGAGAGACATATTAGACTTGCGTTACATGTGGTGAGACGCATGTTAGACTTGCCTTACCCGGGGCGAGAGACATGTTAAATTTGCTTTACACATGGTAAGAGACATGTTAGAATTTCTTTACACTTGGCGAGAGACATGTTAGACTTGCTTTAAATGTGGAGAGAGGCATGTTAGACATGCTTTACATGTGATAAGAGGGATGATAGACTTGCTTTACATGTGGTGAGAGACATATTAGAATTTCTTTACATGTGGTGAGAGACATACTTTACTTTCTTTACATGTAACACAGCTCTGGGGACCGAGTATCCACTGGAATAAGTGGACAACTCTGCAGCTGAGCAGAGAAGGGCACTCACTTGTCCTTACAGTCAGTCTGTCTGTCTGTCTGTCTGTCTGTCTGTCTGTCTGACTGTCTGTCTGTCTGTCTGTCTGTCTGTCTGTCTGTCTGTCTGTCTGTCTGTCTGTCTGTCTGTCTGTCTGCCTGTCTGTCTGTAACAGAGCATGATTGTTTGTGTGTCCTTTATCCGTTCCCGAATGGTCCATCCGACTGAGATGAAATTTTGTATAGATGTTGTTCTCACTAACGCGGATCCAACTGAAATAGTTAGTTAGTTTAAAATCAAAATGTTGTCCTCAAGCATGAAAGAAAAAAGGCATTACGAGCTTCAGATACAGACGAAGAAATGTCCGGCCATCTTGCTCCAAGGGAACTCACTCTCTGATTAAACCAGAAATTAGTTATGAACAGTGTGGATTTGTAGAGGGAAAGGGAACAATCTACTTTATTTTTTCTACTACTTATATATATATATATCCATCCATCATGTGCCATGCCGGTAAGCGTGGGCGGTCATGTTCTGCCATCTCACTCGATCACCAGAGTCGTGGATCAGCTCCGTGTTTCTGTCTCGACCATGCCACAAGGCCAAGCCATCCAGGTACTTGCTTCTAGGTCTTCCCCTTGGTCTGTTCCCCTCGATCTTACCAGTTGTCACCAAATTCTCCAATCCATTTCTTCTCATAACATGCCCAAAAAATTTTGACTGTCTACGTCTAATTTCTCTAATCAATTTACGATCTTCATTTGTTTCTTGAAGGACTTGTTCATTGGTCTTTCTGGCTGTCCATGGAAATATGGCTGTCCATGGAATATATATATGTCCTCTAAAAGTACTGGAGAGTTTTGGTCAGAGACCATAACTTTATGAAGGGAAAATCCCAACTGCACCTCCCCGCGGTAGAGGATGGAAACACACTACGGTGTGGCTAACACAGCTATGGGGACCGAGTATCCACCGGAATAAGTGGACAACTCTGCAGCTGAGCAGAGCAGGGCACTCACTTGTCCTTACAGTCGGAAATGGCTGTCAAAGGCAGAGGTAAAAAGACCACCATGTGAATGTGGAAGGCAAGGGGAAACCACCACTTTATCTTCCCAAGACTTCATGGCAAAACATATATCAAAGTTAGTGAAGGACGTTAATGGCTGTCTTAGGGCATCCTCGTCCGGTAGGGACAGTCATGAGCCACAGGTGACACCAGACCGTCATCCAGCTACTGATGGCAAAATCTTAACTAAAATAAATAAATTTAGAGTAGGAACATGGAATGTTAGGACATTAAATGAGCTAGGAAAGTTGACCAATGTTCTAAGAGAGATGGATAGCATGAAAATGAATATACTAGGCGTTAGTGAGATGAGATGGAAGGGATCGGGCAAAATTATAGCTGACAATCACACAATAATTTATTCTGGAGGGGATACACATGAAAAAGGTGTAGGAATAATATTAGACGAAAAAACAGCCAAGTCAATTAATGGATACTGGTGTATTTCAGATAGAGTTATTATGGTAAAAATCAAAGGCAAACCAATAGACATAAATATTATACAAGTATATGCACCAACAGCAAGCAGTAGTGATGAAGAAATACAACACTTTTACGACGAAATAGAAATGGCGATGGCTCAAATTGGATCACAAGAAATAAAGATAATACTTGGTGATTTTAATGCAAAAGTAGGAAAGGGAAAAATGGAGGATGTAGTGGGGAATTATGGTTTAGGTACAAGAAATGAAAGAGGGGAAAAGCTAATAGAATGGGCAAATATCAATGATATGATAATTGGAAACACATGGTTTAAACACCATAAAAGACGACTGTACACATGGATAAGCCCTGATAAGAAAATACGCAACCAAATTGACTACATACTAATTAATAAAAGATTTAGAAATGCTTTAATGAATGTAAAGACAATGCCTGGTGCTGACTGTAATAGTGATCATGTACCACTATGTGGACAAATAAAAGTAAGATTAAAGAGAGGGGAAAAAATGGTTAAGAACATGCGACTTAATAAAGAGGTTCTGAAAATAGATAAAGAAATGCAAGAACAATACAGAGTGACTGTGAAAAATAGGTACAATGCAATAACTAAAATACAGAGTATAGATGAACAATGGAAAATGTTAAGGGACTCCATTCATCAAACTAGCAAAGAAGTATTACCGGAGAGAGGCAAAATAGCTAAGAAAAAATGGATGAATGAAGATATCTTAAAACTGATGGACAAAAGAAAACAGAGTAAAAATGACAAACAAGAATACGCTAAGATAAATAAAGAAATAAAAGATAAATGTGGGAAGGCTAAAGAAAGTTGGTTAAACGAGCAATGCAAAAAAATTAAATTCCATTAAAGATACAAAAAATATGCACAGACAAATCAGTGAGCTTACAGGAAGAAAAATAAGAATAAATACAGGGTGTTTGAAATCAAAAACAGGAAAGATAATATTAGAGGAAGATGCTATAATGAAGAGGTGGAATGAGTATATAAGAGAATTATATGAAGGAGAAAGGGAAGAATTAACAGAAGATAGTAACTTAGAAGGTCCACCTATTCTGAAAGAAGAAGTCGCTGACGCTATGAAACGTATGAAGAAAGGAAAAACAGCTGGGCCAGATGAAATCACAATAGAAGAATTAGAAGTATTGGGAGAATTTGGAGTAGATATATTAACGAAAATGTTGAATGATATTTACAGCAGTGGATATTTACCCAGTGATATGCTGAAATCTGTATTTATAGCTATACCAAAAAGACCAGGAGCAATTGATTGTGAAGATTTTCGTACAATTAACCTTATAAACCATATCACTAAGCTTCTACTCAGAATCATAATGAGAAGAACCAAAAATAAAATAAAAATGGAAATTAGTGAAGAACAGTATGGATTTGTGGAAGGAAAGGGCACAAACAATGCAATTTATACATTACGGACACTAATAGAAAGGTCAATAGAGAAACAGAGAGACATATATTTGTGCTTCATAGATTATACTAAGGCATTTGATAAAGTAAAACATGATGAACTGATTAAAATGTTGGAAGATATCAACACTGATGGAAAAGATTTAAGAATAATAAAGAATATTTACTGGAACCAAGTAGCAGCAATTAAAATGGGAAATAAAGAGGGTAGTTACGAACAGATAAAGCTAGGAGTACGACAAGGGTGTGTCTTGTCACCAGATCTTTTCTCCCTGTATAGCGAAGTAATAATGAGAGAGATCAAAGAGATGCCAGGAATACTAGTTGGAGGTTATAATATAAATAATATACGCTATGCAGATGACACAGTATTGGTGGCGGATAATTCAACAGACCTACAACAATTATTAGACGTTGTAGTAACAGAGAGTGCAAGGAAAGGACTCTCCTTGAATATCAAGAAAACAGTAACAATGGTAATATCAAAGAAAATGGTGACACCAAAATGTGACATAGAAATAGAAGGGAAAATCCTTAACCAAGTTGATAATTTTAGATACCTAGGGGCATTTATAACATCAGATGGAAGATGTACAACAGAGATTAGGAGCAGAATAGGGCAGGCAAAAGCCGCATTTCAGAAAATGAAGAGTATCTTATGCAATAAGTCACTATCACTGAATGTAAGAAAGAGAGTGCTGAAATGCTATGTAGAACCAGTTTTGCTGTATGGCAGTGAATCTTGGAATGTAAATGAACAAATTAAGAAGAAATTAGAAGCAACAGAGATGTGGTTCCTGAGACGAATGTTGCGAATTCCTTGGACTGCCAGAGTAACTAACGACGACTGCCTGAAACAGGCTAATGAAACTAGAACATTATATACAACAATAAGACAGAGACAAACAGCTTTCCTCGGTCATGTGATGAGAAGAGAGGCATTGGAGAACATCGTAACAACTGGAAAGATCGAGGGGAAGAGAGGCAGAGGTAGACCAAGAGAAGTGATGCTGGATGGATTGAGACGGTGGCATGGAGGAATATCAGCAGCAGAGTTGATCCAGAAAACCAAAGACCGAGATCTATGGAGAGCCATGAACGCCTACGCCAGCCGGCACGGCACCTGATGATGATGCTGAGATACATGTTAGACTTGCTTGCCACGTGGCGAAAGACATGTTAGACTTGCTTGCCACGTGGCGAAAGACATGTTAGGCTTGCTTGCCACGTGGCGAAAGACATGTTAGACTTGCTTGCCACGTGGCGAAAGACATGTTAGACTTGCTTGCCACGTGGCGAAAGACATGTTAGGCTTGCTTGCCACGTGGCGAAAGACATGTTAGACTTGCTTGCCACGTGGCGAAAGACATGTTAGGCTTGCTTGCCACGTGGCGAAAGACATGTTAGACTTGCTTGCCACGTGGCGAAAGACATGTTAGGCTTGCTTGCCACGTGGCGAAAGACATGTTAGACTTGCTTGCCACGTGGCGAAAGACATGTTAGGCTTGCTTGCCACGTGGCGAAAGACATGTTAGGCTTTGCTTGCCACGTGGCGAAAGACATGTTAGGCTTGCTTGCCACGTGGCGAAAGACATGTTAGGCTTGGCTATGCCACGTGGCGAAAGGACATGTTAGACTTGCTTGCCACGTGGCGAAAGACATGTTAGACTTGCTTGCCACGTGGCGAAAGACATGTTAGGCTTGCTTGCCACGTGGCGAAAGACATGTTAGACTTGCTTGCCACGTGGCGAAAGACATGTTAGGCTTGCTTGCCACGTGGCGAAAGACATGTTAGACTTGCTTGCCACGTGGCGAAAGACATGTTAGACTTGCTTGCCACGTGGCGAAAGACATGTTAGACTTGCTTGCCACGTGGCGAAAGACATGTTAGGCTTGCTTGCCACGTGGCGAAAGACATGTTAGACTTGCTTGCCACGTGGCGAAAGACATGTTAGGCTTGCTTGCCACGTGGCGAAAGACATGTTAGGCTTGCTTGCCACGTGGCGAAAGACATGTTAGGCTTGCTTGCCACGTGGCGAAAGACATGTTAGGCTTGCTTGCCACGTGGCGAAAGACATGTTAGACTTGCTTGCCACGTGGCGAAAGACATGTTAGACTTGCTTGCCACGTGGCGAAAGACATGTTAGACTTGCTTGCCACGTGGCGAAAGACATGTTAGACTTGCTTGCCACGTGGCGAAAGACATGTTAGACTTGCTTGCCACGTGGCGAAAGACATGTTAGGCTTGCTTGCCACGTGGCGAAAGACATGTTAGACTTGCTTGCCACGTGGCGAAAAGACATGTTAGACTTGCTTGCCACGTGGCGAAAGACATGTTAGGCTTGCTTGCCACGTGGCG
>JACEFZ010025276.1:97500-252500 GCA_014155875.1 Cepaea nemoralis
ATTACGAGGTGCACTATTTATAAAATTATGACAGTAGTTTCTACATCTACCAGGGACCTTCAGAAAGTAATGCACCACATCGTTTTTCTCAGGAGCTGTTTATTCAAAAAGCATGAAATGTATACACAATATACATGAATATGTCATGTAAACATCGGTATTATTCAACATAATCTCCATCAACTTGTACGGCTTTATGCCAGCGCGAAACAAGTGGATGAATTCCTTGCTCGTATCGTATATTATTTAGGTGAGTACTATAGAAATGCCTTTACTATTCCAGCAATTATTAACACATTTAGCTAACATGTAGGAATAGGTTAAAAAATATAGCAAATGTTCCTTTTCCACACTATAAGGCGAACTTAGTATACGGTGCTCGTCCCGTATGTTTATAGAGTAGTCGGCCCTTCATGGTGACCGGGTCAATATCACGCCAGACACCTTTACGTCCCAGAACATTTTCTGGTACTCATTTTAAACTGGGTAGACCTGGAGCCCACTTCAATGTAAAAACAAAAAATAAATTCCCGCTTCGATAAGGATTCGAACACACGATGACAAGGTCAGCAGGCAATCTTGCTAGCCACTGCGTACCCGTGCTCCGGAAATGTGTAGAGTATACCGTTCATAAGCTACAGATGGCGCTAAACGGCAGTAGCAAGGATAACATCAGCGTCGGCACTAGCGATAGAAGGACAAGTTTAACAGTTAATTGCATGACCTTTTGCAGGATGTCGCAATCAACCACAGCATTTTTGTGGTTGTTTGTGGTTTTCTGGGAAATTTACGTTCAGTAGTCAGCTATTGCATTCGTATACAGCTTTCTACGTTTGCTAGGGGAAGACAAGAGACTGACCACCCAGTCATGCCTACAAAAGTATGATGGTCCGAACATTTTACATACGTACAACAGGTTCCGACAACGGGCATTTTGTTTTGTTTTGTGTGTGTGTGTTTTTTGGTTTAAACTTTGTCATTTCTTTTTGAACGGCCAATGCTCATATCGTTATCCAAAATAACGCAAATTACTCCGCTCCCAAATCATCTACAACATACTTCAAACCCGGGACGTCGGCACCGCGAATCTTTGCCCATTACCATTGAGCCACATACGCCGACAAAGATGTGATAGATTCGGGTAACTCAAATAATAAGCTTCACAGAACAAAGAAATCCTCCATAGACATAAACTAACGTCGGCAATCCCTCAAAACAATACAACATATTAATAGTAGAGAAAAGAGAAGTAACGGTGGTGCAGGATACAACAATACAAAATGGTATGTGTGAGTCTTGCGAAAAGGGGAGAGATAATAAACATAGCCAGAGTAATATAATAATGTTTGTTGTCAATACTTTTTTCTGTGTACATTTTAATTTAAACATTTTAATTACATTTTCTAATTCTATGTTTTTCTGTACACTTGTCTTGTTGTTCTGGCTGATGAACACTAAGATCGAAACGTCGACTCCTTGTGTTGTGGCGTAACTTATTATTCGTTTTTTTTTATTTTTACGCTATTATCATTGTTATTTTTACGGTGTGATTTCTATTTGTCGGATTTGCCTCCTTTTTATGGCATATAAGGTAAATTAGACACACCCCCCCCCCCCCCAAAAAAAAAAAAAAAGAAAAGAAAAAAAAAAAGAAAAAAAATAATACTAGAAGATTTTAATGCAAAAGTAGAAAAGGGAAAAATGGAGGATGTAGTGGGGAACTATGGTTTTAGGTGCAAGAAATAAAGAGACAAACTAATAGAATGGGCAAATATCAATGATAAGATAATAGGAAACACCTGGTTTAAACGCCATTGCTTTCTGAGCGGCCGGCTCACATACCCCGTAAGTTACCGACGCGATTCGAACCACTGCTGATTCTCGCCGTCGTCACGTTACTTACGAGAGTATACGAGATTACGGAAAAAAGTCGCTAACCTCTAGGCCAGGAAGCCGGCATATATATTACACGAGAGAAGCCAAAAAGCTAAGAAAAAATGGATGACTGAAGTAACCCTAATGATGGAAAAAAGAAAACAGAGTAAAAATAGCAAATAAAAATAGGCTAAGATAAATGAAGAAATGAGAGATAAATGTGTGAAAGCAAAAGAAAATTGGTTAAATGAGCAGTGCAAGAAAATTGATTAAATTCTATTAAAGATACGAAAAATATGCTCGGACAAATCAGTGAGCTCATGGGAAGAAAAATAGTAATAAATTCAGGGTGTCTGAAATCAAAATCAGGAAAAATATTATTGGAGGAAGTTGCTATAATGAAGAGGTGGAATGAGTATATAAATGAATTATATGATGGAGAAATGGACAAATTAACAGAAGAAAGCAACTTACAAGGTCCACCAATTCTAAAAGAAGAAGTCGCTGACGCTGTCAAACATATGAAAATAGGAAAAACAGCTGAACCAGATAAAATCACAATATAAGAATTAGAAATACTGGGCGAATTTGGAGTAGATATATTAACGAAAATGTTGAATGATATTTACAGCAGTAGATATGTACCAAGCAATATACTAACATCTGTATTTATAGCTATACCAGAAAAGATAAGGAGCAATTGAATGTGAAGATATTTATACAATTAACGTCACAACCCTTGTCACTAAGCTTCTACTCAGAATTATAATGAGAAGAATAATATAGAAAATAAAAACGAAAATTGGTGAAAAAACAATATGGATTTGTAGAAGGAAAGGATACAAACAATGCAATATATACATTAAGGACACTAATAGAAAGATCCATAGAGACACAGAAAGGCATATATTTGTGTTTCATAGATTATACCAAGATATTTGATAAAGTAAAACACGATAAAATAATTACAATGTTGGAAGATATCAACATTGATGGGAAAGATGCCAGAATAATAAAGAATATTTACTGGAAGAAGTAGCAGCAATTATAATGGGGAAAAAAGAGGACAGTTATGAACAAATAACGCTAGGAGTACGATAGGGTGTGTTTTGTACCTGATCACTTCTCCCTCTATAGCGAAGTAATAATGAGAGAGATCAAAGAGAAGCCAGGAATACTAATCGGAGGTTATAATATAAACAATATACGATACGCAGATGGCACAGTATTGGTGGCGGATAATTCAAACAATCTACACCAATTGTTGGACATTGTAGTAACAGAATCTGCAAAGAAAGGACTCTTCTTGAATATCAAGAAAACAGCAACAATAGTGATATCAAAAAAATTGGTGACACCAAAATGTGAAATGGAAACAGAAAGGAAAATTTGCAACCAAGTGGATAATTTTAAATATCCAGGAGCATCGACGAATATCTATTGCTCTTCAGAAACTAAAATAACTGAATAAATTGTGAAGTGGGACAGATAGAACACCAAAAATTAGATTTTTAAGAACATGAATCTTTCCTAATAAAACATAGGCCTGTGAGACCTGGATACTTACTAAACAAGCTGAACAGCGCATACATACCTTTGAATATAAATGTTATAGACGGGTTCTAAGAATATCGCAGATAAAGAAAAGAACAAATGTATCCATACGACAAAAATAAATGCATCCATATGACAAAAACTGAATATTGAAGAAGGCTGGCTACTAAAGACGATAAAACAAAGAAAATTGAAATATTTTGGCCATTTGAAACGCCATGAAAGATTGGAGAGAACAATAATGTATGGGGTAAATGCCCAGGAGGAGAGGAAGAGGAAGGCCAAAGAGAAGATGGATGCAGGATGTGGCAGATGATCTCCAGATGGGTGTATCGGAAGCGGGACATCTTGCCTATGAAAGAGAAGTTTTCCGGAGCGAAGTTCTGCAAAGGACATGTGAATGAATGAATGAATGAATGAGTGAATGAATGAATGAATGAATGAATGAGGGGTACATAAAACATCAGATGAAAGATGTAAACATAGATTAAGTAAAGAATGGGGTAAACAAGAGCCGCATTTCAGAAAATGAAGAGTATCTTATACAAGAGGAACACGATGAGATGAGATGAGAATGAATATAAGAAAAAGAGTGCTAAAAGTCTATATAGAATCAGTTGTGCTATAGGGCAGTGAATCTTGGAATGTAAATGAACAAATTAGGAAGAACTTGGAAGCACAAGAAATGTGGTTCCTGCGACGAATGTTGCGAATTCCGTGGACTGCCAGGGTAACTAACAACGATTGCCTGAAAGAGGCTAATAAAACCAGAACATTATATACAACAATACAGAGACACAACTTTCTTTGGTCATGTGATGAGAAGAGAGGCATTGGAGAACATCGTAACAACTGGAAAGATCAATGGGATGAGAGGCAGAGGCCGACCAAGAGAAATGATGCTGGATGGACTGAGACGGCGGCATGGATGAAGACCATCATTAGAGTTGATCCAGAACACCAAAGACAGAGATCTGTGGAGAATCATGAACTCCTACGCCAGCTGGCAGGGCACTTGATGATGATGATGATGATGATGATGATGATGATGATGATGATGATGATGATGTAATGTATGTACACTGTGTCTGTGCTTACTATCTCTTACTTTGTGGCAGGAGTCACACATACCTAATTGCTTTATTTTGTATTAATACACAAGAGTAGACTGTCGTGTGTACAGCTGTTAACGTCTAGCATGAAGGTACATTGGAGAAAACCATCGAACACAAAGTTCTTGGTCAACAAATAAATATTTTCTTTGTGCAAGCTTACAAGGATGTCACTATAAGCATATTCAAAGCTAATGCGAACAACACAAGACACACATCGTGGGAGAGGCTTGCTTAGGGAGGTACACAATCAAACAAGGGCTGATTAACTTGTTGGTGATTCTCTCCTGGAATTCTATATAGAGTAATCAATTCAAACATTAAAAGGCAGTTAAATAAAATACATGATTAAAACATTTTGTATATAATATATATATATATAGTATATACACATGAAGGCAAATCTGAAAGTAAAAGACATGTACTTGTAATATGTACAATATGTAATAGTTTGTGGTTTAATTATAGACAATATGTAGCAATAACCCATTCAAAAGCAAGCCATGATTTCATACAAAACATCAACGAAAGACTGAAGTGTCATTCTATGCTCAGAGTTCAAGGATCAGCATTATTGCACATTTTCGTGCTCTGCCAATTTTCACAGGCGTTCGCGTCTCTCATCAGATCTAGACCATCACTGATGCTCTCGATAAACTGCTAATGCTCCAATTGTTAGTCCACCCAGCATCTGCGTCTGCCGCTTCGCTCACTGATCTGTCAAGTTGTCACTCTTCTCCTTATACAACGAAAGAACGCTATTTGTCTCTATCTTATAATTGTATAGGGCAAACCAGGCCCTAAGCCTTGGTTGGTAATTTGTCTAGGATTAAGGGCTCCGACAGGCGGACAGTTAGAGCATTGCTTTGCTAATCCGGCAGCTTCTGCAGCTTGTCATGTTTCAGACGTATTGGTGTCACCTTTCCTCTGGAGTAAACTAGACAGGCCGAGAGAGGGATCATGCTGCATGGGCAACACATAGTCTTTAAATTCAGCCCAGGCTTTGTATTATGGAGAGATAACCCCATTTTACAAACTATCGTCTGTCAAGACGGCAAGGTGCCAGTCAATAATTGTGTATAGTGTTATACTTTCATTAACCCTTTCCACAAAATCGTTGTTAGAAAATTTGACACTCCAAAATATTTTCCTTCAGAAATCGCCGTCCCCTCCACAATAATTATAATGCATTTGACCACATTTTAAAATTCGCGTCCAGAACAACTCCAATACAACATTTTAGCACTCCCTCTTTTCCCTATGACATCAATTTCATTTTCACTTTTGCTTGATTTGAAACACTAATGACAAGTTTCCTTCCTGACTGTTTTATGTCCACTTAAGTCGCTACATGCCCAGATCCACGGTACCCGTAGTCACACTTGAAAATGCATAAGATATGATCTAGATACTTTGATGATGACACACACGAATCAGGCACAATATTGTCCGAGACTTTACCCATGCCGACTGACATGCAAACAGATATCAGTCTGACTAAACAAGAGAGGAGCGACCATGATCTCCGCTCTGATGAAACCTGCTGAGAACTACAAGATGTGTTAGTTAAAAAAGTTTGTTGCATATCCTTTATAGGACGTCGCAGTCTATACCAGCATTTTTTTGGCTGTTTGTGATGTGTATGCTGTGAAATTGCAAGATAGTCACAGAAATTCTCTTATGATGATAGTAGCCGATCAGCAACCACGTCTTGCACATCCTTCGTGGAGAACTCATGAGCAGGCTTGAAATTGCTGTGTTGTTTGATTACTAGCGTGCCGTGAAATTAATGCGTTAGAATTAGAGCAAAGGACTTGATGCGATGAGGTTAGCTACCAACCATCCAGTCAACCAAGCAGCCAACTAACCAACCAATCCATCAACCACCAATCCACCAACTAATCAACTAACAACCAACCAACCATCCAATTAATCAATAAACCAATATACCAGACATTAGCCAACAGACCAACCAAGAAAGCAACCAACCAGCCAACCAATTAACCGTCTAACAAACCATCAAAGTAACCATTCATCTATTCAATCAACCAAACAATCAAGCAGTCATCGAACTATTCATCCAATCAATCATCGAACTATACATTCAATCAACAAATCCACCTACTAACCACGTTATCGTACCATATGAGGTTATCAAAAAACCACTGTGATTTTAATACTTGAATGAAATGAATGATAACTGCATACACGACGCATGTTTTCAATGTGCGGAATATGAAACAGTGGATAATTAAGTAACCATTATGTGAAATTACATATGTGTGCTATAATAGCGTAACAAAAATAGTGGATAAATAAAGCAACCGCTATGTGAAACAACAGCTATTAGATGTAAGAGATTGTGAAAATACTGTTAGATGAAATTGGCGATAAGAGTATGAAATATTAAATGTAAAATAAGAACCATTTAACTGTTTGAAATATTTGTCATTCAAAAATACATATTTAAAATAATAACACGAGATAACTTTATAGAATAGCAATTGCATGATAATAACACCAAGAATTAACTACAATATGAGATAACAGTTTAGGAAATACTAACTGAATGAAGTACACATCATATGAAACAAACACTGCATGAAATACGAAATGCATTTTTGAAAGTTGTCGTCACAGCAGAACGAACATGTGACATTCGACACAGAACATATCTTTTATATACACTTGGAATTGTGAAACTGTATTCATAACCCTAAGCTCCAGACACCGATCTGGCTTTTAGTATGGCCAAAGCATGGCATACAGGAATGAAATTTCGCAGAAGGCGAGCATGAACCAGACAATGAAACTGGTAGGAAGATAACGTTAAGAGATCGACTCTGTCGGAGTGAGTAACTAGAGCCACAGACAGAAAGTGTTGGAGATTTACTACATCCAATCACTGCTTTGGAGATGGCTGGTTCATGATTAATTGTAATACTACACACCACAATCACTAAAATATGCTAGGGAGATGGCGAAAAGTGGACACAATAACCTATGTTATGCCGATGACAGCGTCTTGATAGCGACAAGTCAGAAGGAACTACAGGAAATCATAGGCACAGTTAAAGTTAGTTGCAAAACCTGTAAATGACGTAGCAGTCAACGCCAGCATTGTTTGACTGTTTGCGATTCCTGGGCATACATACGTTCAGTAGTTTGTCATTGATTTCTGAATACTCGTACCATTGTAGGGAAAACAACGCAAGGCGGTGTGCTTCCAAAACGCCCGCAGCTGTGTTTCGAGTGCGGTATGCGGAATTAGGAATTACATTCGTAACACCTTCGCCGCAGCAGTTGTAACAAATATTGCGTGTTCTTTGCAAGACGTTACGATTAACCCAAGGTTGATTTTTATCAGTGGTAAATAGCAAATGATCCCTAGATCAGGAAATCAACATCCGGATTGGTAAGGCAGCAACAACAATGAACTGGTAAAGAAAAAGAGTCTGGGAGTACAGGAAGCTTACTGCAAAAACAAAAGTCCTTGTCTATCAAGCCTGTGTCCTTAGTACTCTTCTTTATGGCTGTGAAACTTGGACAACTTACTCACACCAAGAGAAACATTTAAACAGCTTTCATATGCGGTGTCGGCGAAGAATTCTTGGTATTAAGGGGCAAGACAAAATCACAAATACTGAAGTATTGGAAAGATCAGGTTGTGTGACAGTTTATTCCATGCTCAGTCTTCGTAGACTTAGATGGATAGGATATCTTAGGAGGATGGATGATGGTAGAATACCAAAGGACATCTTTTTTGGTGAATTACAGATGGGTAAGAGATCTCAGGGTCGGCCTTTACTACGATACAAAGATGTGTGTAAGCGGGGCATGATTGATACATGCATTGATAATGCATATTGGGAGCAAGTCGCCGCTGAACGTGTTCTATGGAGGGCAAACATCAGAAATGGAATAAAGACAAAGGAGAAAATTATTGCAGATAAGTCACACACCGGGCGTTTGAGACTTAAGATGGTGCATGATGGTGGAAATGACCACGTGTTCACATGCACTCTAGGGTCAAGTGCAGACAGCAAACACATAAGTCACAAACAACATGTTGCATGATTTATTGACCGGCATATTTTGCTGCATGTCGTCAGTTGCATACTGCAGAGTTATATATCATATGAAGTGAATAAATGAAGAATACTTTGGCTGAAATATATCAAACACATTATAACAGGTATTGTTCAAACGTGGTTACAGATAATGATTTATGGTTAACGTTACATTACGCACACGCACACATTCACACACACACACATTTACACACACACACACACACACACACACACACACACATATATATATATATATATATATATATATATATATATATATATATATATATATATATATAAATAGTACACTTAATTGTAACATTTAAGTAATTATAATCAATTCTATGTGATAATAGTTATAATAAATGCGATATAAAGTTGCCTTAGAATTATCTTCAACTTCCGAATATATCCATAGATACTTCACTAAATAAAAATGGCTCAATGTACCAATGTATATATAGAGAAGATGTCTACTGAATGTGCCACCAATAAGAGACTCAATAGAAATATGGCTAGTGCCTAAAGAAGATGTCTAATTAACACTGAATGAGCTATTAAACAGTTAAAATGTTAACTGCATGCAACTCCTTTACAGGACTTATCATCAACCCCGGAATTTTAGGTTGTTTGTGATTTTCTAGTCATTGGTGTGTTTTGTTTTGCGCTCGCTCACTTTCAACACGAACGTAGTCCGTACGCTCTATTTCTAGTAGCACTGGACTAAATTTTGCTTTGGATATTAGCTTTTCCCCTTACCAATGCCCCTCGCCATTAGACGAACCCACTCCGACTTCAGAGGTACTTATAATTTAGTCCCCAAGTCAAGGACAAGAAGTCAACATTTTAGTCAAACTGACCGGTGTAGGTGTAGAATCCCCTACCTCAGCATCAGCACGCTGGATGTTTAAGAACGAGGGCTGTTATCCATTCGGCCATGCTGACCTCCATAGTCAATTTTACCTTTATTAAGGTGTCATAGCTTTCTGAATGGCCGACACACATACCATTGTAAACATCATCACAATGCCAGCTGCTTCCACACCGCCCGCAATTGGCTTCGAACCCAGTGTGTCGGGATTCTGATCCTGCGTTCATGAGCCAAAAGACACAGACATCGACCACTAATAAGTGGCACACTAGAAAACAAAATGTCGAACGTCTAAAGAATATTTCTACGAATTAAAGTAATTAAGTGGCAGGAATTTTACCAGTAACATTTTTTAAACAATAGTGCGAAGTAAAATGTATGTGCTTATTTCTCAACCTAGTTCCCCTGACTGGGAACACAACTGGCCCATCTGTCCACTTGTTTGTTGATACTTCTAGGAAACTGTTTTTGGGTGTGACCTTAAACCAATGTCACAACGCCTCTAT
Organism: Cepaea nemoralis; assembly: GCA_014155875.1. Taxonomy (NCBI): domain Eukaryota; kingdom Metazoa; phylum Mollusca; class Gastropoda; order Stylommatophora; family Helicidae; genus Cepaea; species Cepaea nemoralis. Next base: position 107,492 of record JACEFZ010025276.1, read on the forward strand.
TACCTTGTTGTCATCTGCAAACCTCTGACCCCGCAAGTGTTCAAGCAAGAGAAGGAAAGTCCAATGGTGCCATACTGGACAGTATGCTGGAGGTATCAGGACCTCACATTCCAGAGGACTTTGTATATCCATTGTATGCGCAGTCGTATGGAGAAGGGGAGGGGGCGGCGGAGAGAGAGGGGGGGGGGGAGCGGGTGTTGTCGTGTCACAAAAATACGCTTTTGGAAAGAAGTCCCAAACGTTTCGATCTTATCCTGGGCTTCAGTTTGTCCACTAGCATGTCTCTGTATCGAGCTTAAGCCACAGTTTTACATTTTTCCTGGAAATGCACCAATAAAGGACCCTTGATACTCCAAAAGATGGTCTTCATGACTTTAGCATCAGATTTCTGCGTCTGTTTTTAACGAGATAACTGGTGCTTCCCCTTCAAATCTTTCGATCTATTCATACAATCTCCACGACTTAACTAACTATCCACATGCTGAACGATCGTTTGTCTTTTGCTTTCACAAGTTTCCACACCCTCTAACCACCACCAAAAAACAAAAGAAAAGGAAAACAAATAACGCATCGTTGTTCTTCCACGGTGCAAGTCGATAGTGGGGCAGCCATTTTGTAATCCCCTATTACGCATGGGCCGACTGCTATATCCTCAAGAACCCTACACGGGATATTGCTAAGGATCCAGCTTATGTCCTGAAACAAGAATATCCGTTGTCCATATTCTTTCAATTACTTTTCCCTCCATAATTTACAGATCTATACTTCTCGCCCTTCTGAAATTCGTTTTGTAACGTAAGTAGACCCACAAATCACGTTTTATGTAGACGTCTAGACGTGTTCTAGTATATGTTATTAAATTCAGCTTCCATGTTTAGGTATACTGTGTAGGGGCGGGGTAGGGGGAATTTATAGGGAGGAAATACGAAAGGGGGGAGGGGATGACATTCTGAACATATGGTGAAGGGGTGCTTGGGCCAAAAAAGCTTGAGAACCACTAGTTTAGAGAATATTCACATTGAACACTGAAAACGTATCTAAAAAGTGTCAACAATTGTAACAACCCACATTTATACGCCTTCAGGCGTATTGGGTAGATGGTGCTAGAGTCATGTTTGTGTCGACCAATCGGCACTCAGTTGGTGAAGTGGTCAATATCACGCCGGCTACCTTTGCTTTCCAAAGACATTTCCTGTTACCCATATTAGCCTCGGTAGCCCAGAAAGCCAAAGCTAATTAAAAAAGAATTAACCCTGATGCGGAATCGAACCCATGTTTATTGGACCGAGGGCGAGCTTCCGGCCACAACGCCATACAAATATGCCATGAAGGATCGCATTATGTAACCCATAAAAATATATCTCCAGAATCTAATAAACATTTATAATTAGCACCGGAAGACTCACTGTTAAGTGATTCATCCGAAATAAGTTCAGCATTTTAAAAAGAATGCACGTAACATTAAAATCGCAGGTAACGCTGAAATCTCAGGTAAAATTAGAGTCGCAGGTAAAACTGAAATCTTAGAGAACTTTGAAATCACGCGTATTCCTGAAATTGCAGGTAAAAGTGAAACCTCAGGTAACCACCTTGATCGCGGGTATTCCATAGTAATGAATTATCAGGTAAAACTGAAATCTTAGGTAACACGGTAATCGCAGGTAACACTGAAAGACGTACTAAACAAATAAAGTATTATCAAGATTCAAAACCTCCGCTCTTGAATGTCATTCGGCCTCCACCCATTCCTGCTTCGTGATGCCTGCCAATGCCAGCCAGACGACTGAAGAAGAGTATACCTTTGTTTCCGTAATCGTCACCATCTCTGTTGAACATTCGCTTGGCCTGAGAAGAACTCAAGGAAGAAAAGAATCCTTCTTCATCTTGATGATATAGATGGGATGGAATTGGAACAGAATCAGGATCTTCTAATGATGAATCTTTAATCAGCTTCATGCCGACGGATTCTCTGTTTGAATCATTGTCTTTATTTCTTGAAGACAACGTGTCTCGTTGCAGCCTTGATGGTAATTTCTTAGAATGTTTCCTAGAAAGTGATACCGTTTTGGAAGGTGGATTTTCTGGAGTCTTATACACCACAGATTCACGTCGTCTGTGTCGATGGTGGTGAGAAGGGCGCATGAACGGCTGGTGGTTCTCTATCTGGGCAACGGAGTGTTTGGGCTGGGTTGAACGCGAAGAGAGGATCCGAGCAGACACAGCCGGCGAAGGAGTTAGCGGTTTGTTTGAGGAAAGGCCCTGGCTGCGACTGCTGGATGGTTTGAATATGTCGCTTCCACTTGAAGGAAGAGAACGACCGCCACTACCTGGAAAATGTGGCACTTCTAATCCTTCCAGTGCGAAACCATGTTTTGTGGCAACTATCTCTGAAGTTGGGGAGTATGGCAAATCCAAGTTTAACGGCGATTGGTATTTCTTCTCAGACTTTCCACCTGTATACTTTGGTAATGTTGAACTTTTTGGAACATCCATGGATCGTCCGTCAAAAGAAAGACGCGGTGAAAAATTGCCAAACCATGGGCCAGCGTGATCTGGTGTCCCTGCACTATGACAGTGAGGAGAAAGGGATCCAGTTCCTTCTGTATTTCTTGGTGGTCGGGGCGATGAAGAAGCAGAATACGGCGTTTGTAAAGGATAAATATAAACATGGCCGGGATACTTGTCAGTGGTGTTCTGCTCTGGTGTGATGTTGATCATAAAGTCATTGAACGTTGTCTGTGTGGAAGCATCTCGGTGAGTTGGCTTCCTCCTTCCTGCAAGAGAAAGGGAAATATGTTAAAGAAGACTAGACATTTATCATATGTATTTTCATTTAGTCAATGGAATTTTAAGTGTAATAATCTTCGATATTTTCTGAAGGAGCGGAGTAAATATGTTGAATTATAAAATTATTTAGCCTGAGGCATAGTGTGCTTGTAACGGAATGTCCTGATGTAAAATTACGCGAAGAATATTACCGCCTAGTGTTGGCATCGAAAAATGTTGTTTTGAATCAACATGCAGCACACCAAACTCTGTAGCCAAAATGGACTCGTCGCCATTCATAAACTCATGGGGCATCAGGATAGAGATAAAAACAGGACAGGGCAACTAAATTACGAGGAAATAGTGCAACCTCAATTATTGGAAGATTAAGGAAAGAAGAAGGTGAACAGGGACATCAAACAGTACTTTAATCATAGGAAACATGGCCAGGGTATAGAAGGAGATATGGAGTCAACTCAATGCGACCTCCCTTGGGGGGGGGGAATCATACACGACACACCACCTGAACCTTCAGAGCTCCAATCTAAAAAGAGGGAGCAGTCGCCAAGTTTTCATGGAGAGAGGAGAAGACCTGTTGAAATTGGCAAGTTCCACATAATAAGGCGACAATTAGACTGAATAATTATTCTCAGTCAAAAAGAGAATAGTGGCCCTGAGTCAAGACACCGCATTGTATTTTCCGGGAGCTGGTTCGAATTGAAGAACTATAAAATAAGACTATCTATCTCTCTATCTCTCTATATGTCTATCTATCTATCTATCTATCTATCTATCTATCTATCTATCTATCTATCTATCTATCTATCTATCTATCTATCTATCTATCTATCTATCTATCTATCTATCTATCTATCTATCTGTCTGTCTGTCTGTCTGTCTGTCTGTCTGTCTGTCTGTCTGTCTGTCTGTCTGTCTGTCTGTCTGTCTGTCTGTCTGTCTGTCTGTCTGTCTGTCTGTCTGTCTGTCTGTCTGTCTGTCAGTCAGTCTGTCAGTCAGTCTGTCTGTCTGTCTGTCTGTCTGTCTGTCTGTCTGTCTGTCTGTCTGTCTGTCTGTCTGTCTGTCTGTAACAGAGCATGATTGTTTGTGTGTCCTTTATCTGTTCCCGAATGGTCCATCCGACTGAGATGAAATTTTGTATAGATGTTGTTCTCACTAACGCGGATCCAACTGAAATAGTTAGTTAGTTTAATATCAAAATGTTTTCCTCAAGCATGAAAGAAAAAAGGCATTACGAGCTTCAGATACAGACGAAGAAATGTCCGGCCATCTTGCTCCAAGGGAACTCACTCTCTGATTAAACCAGAAATTAGTTATGAACAGTGTGGATTTGTAGAGGGAAAGGGAACAATCTACTTTATTTTTTCTACTACTTATATATATATATATATCCATCCATCATGTGCCATGCCGGTAAGCGTGGGCGGTCATGTTCTGCCATCTCACTCGATCACCAGAGTCGTGGATCAGCTCCGTGTTTCTGTCTCGACCATGCCACAAGGCCATGCCATCCAGGTACTTGCTTCTAGGTCTTCCCCTTGGTCTGTTCCCCTCGATCTTACCAGTTGTCATCAAATTCTCCAATCCATTTCTTCTCATAACATGCCCAAAAAATTTTGACTGTCTACGTCTAATTTCTCTAATCAATTTACGATCTTCATTTGTTTCTTGAAGGACTTGTTCATTGGTCTTTCTGGCTGTCCATGGAAATATGGCTGTCCATGGAATATATATATATATGTCCTCTAAAAGTACTGGAGAGTTTTGGTCAGAGACCATAACTTTATGAAGGGAAAATCCCAACTGCACCTCCCCGCGGTAGAGGATGGAAACACACTACGGTGTGGCTAACACAGCTCTGGGGACCGAGTATCCACCGGAATAAGTGGACAACTCTGCAGATGAGCAGAGCAGGGCACTCACTTGTCCTTACAGTCGGAAATGGCTGTCAAAGGCAGAGGTAAAAAGACCACCATGTGAATGTGGAAGGCAAGGGGAAACCACCATATTATCTTCCCAAGACTTCATGGCAAAACATATATCAAAGTTAGTGAAGGACGTTAATGGCTGTCTTAGGGCATCCTCGTCCGGTAGGGACAGTCATGAGCCACAGGTGACACCAGACCGTCATCCAGCTACTGATGGCAAAATCTTAACTAAAATAAATAAATTTAGAGTAGGAACATGGAATGTTAGGACATTAAATGAGCTAGGAAAGTTGACCAATGTTCTAAGAGAGATGGATAGCCTGAAAATGAATATACTAGGCGTTAGTGAGATGAGATGGAAGGGATCGGGCAAAATTATAGCTGACAATCACACAATAATTTATTCTGGAGGGGATACACATGAAAAAGGTGTAGGAATAATATTAGACGAAAAAACAGCCAAGTCAATTAATGGATACTGGTGTATTTCAGATAGAGTTATTATGGTAAAAATCAAAGGCAAACCAATAGACATAAATATTATACAAGTATATGAACCAACAGCAAACAGTAGTGATGAAGAAATACAACACTTTTACGACGAAATAGAAATGGTGATGGCTCAAATTGGATCACAAGAAATAAAGATAATACTTGGTGATTTTAATGCAAAAGTAGGAAAGGGAAAAATGGAGGATGTAGTGGGGAATTATGGTTTAGGTACAAGAAATGAAAGAGGGGAAAAGCTAATAGAATGGGCAAATATCAATGATATGATAATTGGAAACACATGGTTTAAACACCATAAAAGTCGACTGTACACATGGGTAAGCCCTGATAAGAAAATACGCAACCAAATTGACTACATACTAATTAATAAAAGATTTAGAAATGCTTTAATGAATGTAAAGACAATGCCTGGTGCTGACTGTAATAGTGATCATGTACCACTATGTGGACAAATACAAGTAAGATTAAAGAGAGGGAAACAAATGGTTAAGAACATGCGACTTAATAAAGAGGTTCTGAAAATAGATAAAGAAATGCAAGAACAATACAGAGTGACTGTGAAAAATAGGTACAATGCAATAGCTAAAATACAGAGTATAGATGAACAATGGGAAATGTTAAGGAACTCCATTCATCAAACTAGCAAAGAAGTATTACCGGAGAGAGGCAAAATAGCTAAGAAAAAATGGATGAATGAAGATATTTTAAAACTGATGGACAAAAGAAAACAGAGTAAAAATGACAAACAAGAATACGCTAAGATAAATAAAGAAATAAAAGATAAATGTGGGAAGGCTAAAGAAAGTTGGTTAAACGAGCAATGCAAAAAAAAATTGAATTAAATTCCATTAAAGATACAAAAAATATGCACAGACAAATCAGTGAGCTTACAGGAAGAAAAATAAGAATAAATACAGAGGTGTTTAAATCAAAAACAGGAAAGATAATATTAGAGGAAGATGCTATAATGAAGAGGTGGAATGAGTATATAAGAGAATTATATGAAGGAGAAAGGGAAGAATTAACAGAAGATAGTAACTTAGAAGGTCCACCTATTCTGAAAGAAGAAGTCGCTGACGCTATGAAACGTATGAAGAAAGGAAAAACAGCTGGGCCAGATGAAATCACAATAGAAGAATTAGAAGTATTGGGAGAATTTGTAGTAGATATATTAACCAAAATGTTGAATGATATTTACAGCAGTGGATATTTACCCAGTGATATGCTGAAATCTGTATTTATAGCTATACCAAAAAGACCAGGAGCAATTGATTGTGAAGATTTTCGTACAATTAACCTTATAAACCATATCACTAAGCTTCTACTCAGAATCATAATGAGAAGAACCAAAAAGAAAATAAAAATGGAAATTAGTGAAGAACAGTATGGATTTGTGGAAGGAAAGGGCACAAACAATGCAATTTATACATTACGGACACTAATAGAAAGGTCAATAGAGAAACAGAGAGACATATATTTGTGCTTCATAGATTATACTAAGGCATTTGATAAAGTAAAACATGATGAACTGATTAAAATGTTGGAAGATATCAACACTGATGGAAAAGATTTAAGAATAATAAAGAATATTTACTGGAACCAAGTAGCAGCAATTAAAATGGGAAATAAAGAGGGTAGTTACGAACAGATAAAGCTAGGAGTACGACAAGGGTGTGTCTTGTCACCAGATCTTTTCTCCCTGTATAGCGAAGTAATAATGAGAGGGATCAAAGAGATGCCAGGAATACTAGTTGGAGGTTATAATATAAATAATATACGCTATGCAGATGACACAGTATTGGTGGCGGATAATTCAACAGACCTACAACAATTATTAGACGTTGTAGTAACAGAGAGTGCAAGGAAAGGACTCTCCTTGAATATCAAGAAAACAGTAACAATGGTAATATCAAAGAAAATGGTGACACCAAAATGTGACATAGAAATAGAAGGGAAAATCCTTAACCAAGTTGATAATTTTAGATACCTAGGGGCATTTATAACATCAGATGGAAGATGTACAACAGAGATTAGGAGCAGAATAGGGCAGGCAAAAGCCGCATTTCAGAAAATGAAGAGTATCTTATGCAATAAGTCACTATCACTGAATGTAAGAAAGAGAGTGATGAAATGCTATGTAGAACCAGTTTTGCAGTATGGCAGTGAATCTTGGAATGTAAATGAACAAATTAAGAAGAAATTAGAAGCAACAGAGATGTGGTTCCTGAGACGAATATTGCGAATTCCTTGGACTGCCAGAGTAACTAACGACGACTGCCTGAAACAGGCTAACGAAACTAGAACATTATATACAACAATAAGCAGAGACAAACAGCTTTCCTCGGTCATGTGATGAGAAGAGAGGCATTGGAGAACATCGTAACAACTGGAAAGATCGAGGGGAAGAGAGGCAGAGGTAGACCAAGAGAAGTGATGCTGGATGGATTGAGACGGTGGCATGGAGGAATATCAGCAGCAGAGTTGATCCAGAAAACCAAAGACCGAGATCTATGGAGAGCCATGAACGCCTACGCCAGCCGGCACGGCACTTGATGATGATGATGATGATGATGATGATGATGATATATATATATATATATATATATATATATATATATATATATATATATATATATACATATACATATATATATATATATATATATATATATATATATATATATATATATATATATATATATATATATATATATATATATATATATATATATATATATATATATAAGAAAATGTTTGTGTGTGTGTCCTTTATGCGTCCCAACAGGTTCATCCGACTGAGATAAAATTGTGTAAAGATGTTGTTCTCACTCCCGCGGATCCATCTGAAATAGTTAGTTAGTTTAAAATCAATATTTAATTTTTACACAAAAGAAACAGACATTACGAGCTTCAGAAACAAACGAGCAACGGGAACGGGAACGGGAACATCAGAAACAGACGAGCAATAGGAACGGGAACGGGAACAGGGACTGAACGCGTACTCTGTGAGCTTAGAGAAATGTATTTGAATGTATAATGACTACTTATATGAATTAAATGTGTGTGTGTGTGTGTGTGTGTGTGTGTGTGTGTGTGTGTGTGTGTGTGTGTGTGTGTGTGTGTGAAATCTTAAGCAATATACATTTAAAACTAAAGAAAGTCAAATATACACCAAGAAACACAACATTTGATCTACGGGCACTGCAGAGTGAGGAGATAAAAGATAAATTCAACCTAGAGGTAAAGAACAGATTTGAAGCAGTGTCCGAAATGTGAGCGACCAATGAGAAATATTAAAGAAATCGGCCAAACAAGTAGCAGAGACAATCATCCCAAAAATAAAGGTAATGGGACGCAAGAAATGGAAATCTTAAAACTCATGGAAATAAGAAGAAATAATGTCATGGAAAGAAGAAGAAATACAGTGGATAACATCCCACTGTGGAGTACTCGGAAACGGCAGAGCTGATCGATTGGCTAAGGAAGGAGCAAAAGAAGAACAACATGATGTGCCCATTACATACCACCAAAAGAAAAGAATGATCAAATCAGTCAGAAGGCCACCAAACCCTACTCAAGGCGGCTGCCACGTTATGGACAGACCAGAACAAGTAATTATTCTGCGCTTCAGAACAGGACACAATAAATTACGCAATCACATGTATACAAAATTTAAAATTGGTGACTCAGCCATGTGCACATGTGGTTTGGCGTCGCAGACAGCAGAGCACATAATCCAGGACTGCCCAAACTACAATATATCCAGGCGAACCTTCTGGCCTAGAGAGACAACAGTGGAAGATAAACTCTATGGACCGCTGAGTGAACTAAAAAAAGACTGTTAGATTCATACAAGAGACAACATTGCAGTTATAGACATATTTCAGGCGAACGACAGAGGAAGAAGAAGAAGAAGAAGAAGAAGAAGAAGAAGAAGAAGAAGAAGAAGAAGAAGAAGAAGAAGAAGAAGAAGAAGAAGAAGAAGAAGAAGAAGAAGAAGAAGAAGAAGAAGAAGAAATAACAAAAATAGAAAGGAAAAATATGAAGAGATTCACAGGAAAATTAGGAAGTTATGCAAAGAGGCAACCAAAAAAAAAAAAAAAAAACATGGCTTGAGGAAAATTGCAATGAAATTTAAAACCGACACAACACCCAGAATACCAAATTAATGGACAAAACAAATAATGACACCACTAACAAAAGAACACACACATCAATGGGTTGCCTAAAAACCAAGGATGGCAAAATCATAATAGAAAATGATCGGATTTTATATGCGTGGTCAGATTATGTGAAAGACCTTTATGATGATACAAGAGAAGAACAATATGATCATCGGAATAATAATGAAGGAACATCAATTTTGAAGATGAAAGTTCAGAATGCTCTTTTCCATATGAAAACTGGAAAGACCCCAGGTACAGATAACATCAAATTAGAAATGATCAATACCTTAGAAGAATATGGAATAGACCAAGTCACCAGACTGCTGAACGCAATATATGATACTGGAGATATACCTCCTGAATTATATAATTCTATATTTATTACAATCCCGACGAAATCAGGAGCCTTGTAATGTGATCAACATCGAGCAATTAGTATAATGAGCCACATCACGAAGCTTTTGCTGAGAATTATCATGCAAACAGTTAGGAAGAAAATACAACCTGAAATAGGAGAATAACAATGTGGATTTGTAGAAGGACATTGTACAGTAAATGATGTGTATATGCTGCGATAAGTTATTGAACGTTCCATAGAAGTAAACAAGGATCTACACCTTTGCTTTATTGACTACACAAAGGCTTTCGATAAAGTGAGACATATCGACATGATAGGTATGCTTGAAGATCTACAAAATGATGGAAACGATCTTGTAAACAACATATTTTGGAAACAACAAGCTGCCATCAGAATTGATAATGAAGTAGGTCATTATAAGCCTATTAAAAGAGGTGTGAGATAGGGGTGTTAAATGTCTCCTGATCTTTTTTTCCCTGTACAGTGAACATATTTTCAGAAATATAGGAGATATGGAAGGAATAAACAATGGGGGACGATACATCAATAACATTAGATATGCAGATGATACAGTCTTGATTGCAGACACTGAAGAGGTCCTGCAACATTTAGTAGATGCGGTAGTTGCATACAGTGAACAACTAGGGTTAGAATTTAATATTAAGAAGACACAGATTATGGTCGTCACTGGGAAGAAGGAAATATCACAATGTGACATACACATGAGTAAATGGGCATCTTCTTAAGCAAGTGAATCGGTACAGTTATCTCGGAGCAGTCATAATATCTGATGGGAGATGCCTTGAAGAGATTAGAACAAGAATTGCCATTGCGAGAGGACTTAGCGCTGGAGTTCACAGCCAGCGAACACAAGCAAGCAAGCAAGCAAGCAGCGAAGGTAGCCTTTTGCAAGATGAAAAGCATACTGGCCAATAAAAAGATATCAATTGTACGAAAAAAAACAGTGTTGAAGTGCAATATAGAACATGTACTTTTATATGGATGTGAAGCGTGGACAATGAGCAGACAAGCTGAAAAACATCTGATGGCTGTGGAAATGTAGTTTCTGAGGAAAATGCAAAGAATACCATGGACAGCCAGAAAAACCAATGAACAAGTCCTTCAGGAACCAAATGAAGATCGTAAAATGATTATAGACATTAGTCGTAGACAATCAAAATGTTTTGGGCATGCTATGAGAAGAAATGACATGGAGAACCCGGTGACAACTGACAAGATCGAAGGGAAGAGACCAGGAGGAAGACCGAGAAGTAAATACCTGGATGGCTTGGTTACGTGGCATGGTCGAGACAGAAAACGGAGCTGATCCACGACTCTGGTGATCGAGTGAGATGGGAGAACATGACCGCCCACGATTATCGGCATGGCATATATATATATATATATATATATATATATATATATATATATATATATATATATATATATATATATATATATATATAATCATCATCAAGTGCCCTGCCAGCTGGCGTAGGCGTTCATGGCTCTCCACAGATCTCTGTCCTTCGTGTTCTGGATCAACTCTGTCGATGATATTCCTACATGCCACCGTCTCAATCCATCCAGTATCATTTCTCTTGGTTTGCCTCTGCCTCTCCTCCCCTCGATCTTTCCAGGTGTCACGATGTTCCCCAATGCCCGTCTTCTCATCACATGACCAAATAAAGCTGTTTGTCTCTTTCTTATTGTTGTATATAGTGTCCTAGTTTCATTATCCTCTTTCAGGCAATCGTTGTTTGTTTCTCTGGCAGTCGAAGGAATTCGCAACATTCGTCTCAGAAACCACATCTCTGTTGCTTCTAAGTTCTTTCTAATTTGTTCATTTACATTCAAAGATTCGTTGCCATACAACAAAACTGGTTCTATATAGCATTTTAGCACTCGCTTTCTTACATTCATTGATAACGACTTATTGCATAAGATCCATTTAATTTTCTGAAATGTGGCTTTTGCCTGCCCTATTCTGCTAATAATCTCTGTTGTACATCTTCCATCTGATGTTATAAGTGCCCCCCCCCCCATTTTTTCCCCCGCGTTTCCATCCTGTTTCAGGATATTGCCGTCAACATCAGCATCTTTCAGCTGTATGTTGATTCCTAGGCTAGATTACGCTCATCAGCACGCCACGACTTTCTGAGCGACCGGCTCCACACTCTCATAAGTCACTGGTGCGACTCGAACCACTTCCAATTCTCGTGCATTCACGTCAATCACGAGAGTATTCGGGATTACGGAGAAAGCTGCTAAATTCTCGGTTAGGGAGCCGGCATAAGTGCCCCTAGGTATTTAAAATTATCCACTTGGTTAAGCATTTCCCCGTCTATTTATATTCCATATGTTGGTGTCACTATTTTCTTTGAAATCACCATTGTTACTGCTTTCTTTATATTCAAGGAGAGTCCTGACTATGCACTCTCTGTTGTAGGTCTGTTGCATTTTCCGCCACCAATATTGTGTCATCTGCATAGTGTATATTGTTTCTATTATAACCTCCGATTAGTATTCATGCCTTCTCTTTTATCTCTCTCATTATTACTTCACTATAGAGGGAGAAGAGATTTGGTGACAAGACATACTTAATCGTACTCCAAAGCTGTATCTGTTCGTAACTACTCTCTTTATTTCCCATTTTAATTGCTGCTACATGGTTCCAGTAAATATTCTTTACTATTCTGAGATCTTTCCCTTCAATGTTAATATCTTCCAACATTTTAATCAGTTCATCATGTTTATCAAATACCTTTGTATAATCTATGAAGCACAAATATATGTCTTTCTGTGTCTCTATTGACCTTTCTATTAGTGTTCGTAATGTATATATATTGCTTTGTTTGTACCCTTTCTTTACACAAAACCATGCTGTTCTACACTAATTTCCATATTTATTTCCTTTCTTGTTCTTCTCATTATCATTCTGAGTAGAACAAGTAAGAAAATAAAGAAAATAAAACTGGATATATATATATATATATATATATATATATATATATATATATATATATATATATATATATATATATATATATATATATATATATATATATATATATTTGGTAACTGAACACATAGGGTTGCTCGTAATGATGACTGCTCTGAATATATGGGTGTATTAATCCTCTAGAACATTTATACAGTTCTGAGCTATTAATAATCAAGACCCCACATATTCAAGCAAGACGGCTCAATATCCTGTGTAATATATATATATTATCCTTTATATATATATAAAATACAATGTGTGTCTGTCTGTATGTATGTTATTTATGCGTTCGCGAACGGTCCATCCGATTGAGATAAAATTTTCTACACGTGTTCTTCTCATTCTAGTGCTGCCAATTGGCATAGTTTGTTAGTTTACAAACAGTTATTTACGTAATAAAATTTAATTTTGTAATTACATTATAATTTATATATATTGAGGGGACTTAACTTAAGAAAATTTATATCAAGGGACATAACTTTTAATAGCATTGCTATATATGTAATTAAAATAATTGTTGCATATTTCTCAAATAGGTGGAACTTTTCTATACAGTTATCTGCTGGCATATGCGTTATAACATATAATGATACAATCTTTATGGCATTTTCAAAGTTTTCATAAAAATAATGCATCTATTTAAATAGTGAAAATTTTCTAACACATCTTTTTATGTTTCTTCAACAGCACATTTAATTTTTTTTTAAAAACATTCTCATATGTATGGCACGTTACACCCACGCTGGGTATTTATGATGCCCATGTTAAACATTGCCTCAACGAGTTACTTTTCATGCGTATTTTTCACGCATGTTGTTCTTTTGTTGTCAAAGAATTGCTTCATAAGAGATGTTGAATGAAGGAATGTATGAGAGGAAATAGAGAAGAAGGGCAGAATATAGGACGGACCTGCGTGCCCAATTCTTAACCCTTTGAAAATAAAAATTTTCGTTCGTTATAAAACAAAAGTAATTTTTTGTGAGAGAAAGTTAGTTGCATATCCTTTGCAGTACTCTGCAGTCAACCAACCGCCCACCATTTATTGGCTGTTCGTGATATCTTGGTAAGTTTACTGTAGATAGATCTCTTTCAATCGTAGTTTCTACTATATCAATCTATCTATTCTTCTATTCTATCTATATTTTTAACGGGAACGGGCCGAACACACACAGACAGACATATAGATAGATAGATAGATAGATAGATAGATAGATAGATAGATAGATAGATAGGTAGATAGATAGATAGATCCCCGCCAGGGGCTGGGCGAAGCCTGGTCGGGTCCTATGGATGAATGGATGGATGGATGGATGGATGGACAGCCGGGTCGGGTCGTCAGACAGACAGACAGACAGACAGACAGACAGACAGACAGACAGACGGACGGACGGTTAGATAGATAGATAGATAGATAGATAGATAGATAGATAGATAATAATAATAATAATAATAATAATAATAAGTCTTTATTTTCAAAGGGTTAAGAATTGGGCACGCAGGCCCGTCTGACATTCTGCCCTTCTTCTCTATTTCCTCTCATACATTCTTTCATTCAACATCACTTATGAAGCAACTTTTGACAACAAAAGAACATTAAAACGCATGAAAAATAATCAATAACAAATGACTCACTGAGGCAGTGTTTAACATGGGCATTATAAATACCTAAGGAGGGTGTAACGTGCCATACATAAGGGAATGTTTTTTGGCTAGTTGTCGTTTGAGATAAGTTACCATTATTGTCTTTTTTGTGTTATTTGTTATGGGGGCATGTAGTCTGTACTAAGGTAGTGTTCAAACAGGTTGCGAATGTATGAATCATGATTGGTGGTGTCTTTGATTTCTTGTGGAAGATTGTTCCACAACTGAGCGGCAGAGTATGCTAAGCTTGTTTTATATAAGTCTATCCTAGGTTTAGGGACATGAAGTATATTTAGTCGTTCGCTATGTCTAGCGTTATATTTAAACAATGGCCAAAGGTAGCTTGGAGCATTTTGAAATAGGATTTTGTGAATTAGTTTGGTCTTATTAAAAAGCAGGCGCTTGTGGAGTGGCAGTAACCGGAGACGTTTATATAGGTTAGAATTGTCGGTAAGCTTTTCACCATTAATTAAACGCACTGCCCTTTTCTGGAGTGAATATAGGCGTTTTGTTATTGATTTGGAGCATCCATCCCAGACTGTGGAGCAGTAATCAATATGTGTTTGTATATGAGAAGTATAGAATATCTTTCTTGTGTTTTCGTCAAGGAAATTTTTAATTTTGGCAAGTTGGTATACTTTTTTGGCTATTTGTTTAACTAGAGCATGAACATGTGAGTTAAAAGTTAGATTTTGATCTATGATAACACCCAGTGTCTTGTGCTCGGTGACACTTTCTACAGGCGTGCTGCCAATGTGCAGCTGAAGAGTTCTCTGCGAGTTTAGAGTGTGAAGTCTTTGCCTGGTTCCTATTAACATAGACTTTGTTTTAGTAATGTTAATTTGCATGCGGTTTGCATGACTCCAGTTAACTACACTATTTATTTCCTGTTGCAAGGATAATTCTAGCACATTACGATCAACAGCGTTTGTATATACTGTGCAGTCATCAGCAAATAGATCGCAGGACGACGACAGATTTAATGGAAGATCATTTATATAAATGGCAAATAATAGAGGGCCAAGAATAGACCCCTGAGGTACTCCAATATTAATGGTAATGGCTTGAGATAAAACTTTATTGTGTGATACTACTTGCTTTCTGTCTAATAAGAATGATTTTATTAATGTCACTATATTAAACTTACTTTCATTGTTTCTAGTTTTTTAATTAGAATAGTATGATCTATCATATCGAATGCTTTCCTAAAGTCTATAAACACCGCTCCACATAGAGTATTGTTGTTAATATTTTGATGCCAGTTTTCTATCATGTTTGTTAGTGCCGTATGGCAAGAATATTTTGGCCGAAATCCTGACTGACTGTCAACTATCAGTTTATGGCGAACTAAGTGATCTAGTGTTGTTTTGTGGATGTGCTTTTCTAGCGGTTTGGATAATGAGGATAATATGGAAATTGGTCTATAATTACTCATGAGACGATCGTCTAGAGGACCAGCTTTTAAATGAGGATACACTTTAGCGATTTTAAAGGCTGATGGGAAGTGACCTCTGGTTAGACATTGATTATATATAAAAGTTAGTGACTCGCAGATCGCCGGTGCAGCATGGCGAAGGATCCGACTACTAATTCCATCTAGTCCTGATGAGTTATTGTTTTTTAGATTACGGAGATGAGTAAATACTTCAGTTGTCGTCATTAGCGGTATGTTGGAGGAAATGTGTCCATAGCATTTGTTCTCACAGAATGATGATAATAAAGATATGTCATGAGGCGCATCTGGTATTGCAGCCTTCAGTTGGTTTATGTCGGACTGAAAGTATCTACTGAATTGATCACATGTAACCTGATTTGATGGTAATGATTGTGATGATTTGTGTTTGTTTGTCAAGGTATTAATTGCTTTCCATATATCTTTAGTGTTGGTTTTATCTATTACTATGTTCTTAAAATAGTTTTTCTTTTCCTTCCGAATAACATATTGAACTTTGTTTCTCAGACTACGGTACATAGTTAGATCTCTATTTTATGTGAGCCCTGTCGCGATCTCTCATAAGTTCAACTACCTCCTGTGTGATCCACGGGGGCTTTGTGTGATGTTTAACACGAACTTCCTTAAATGGAACATGTTTATCAAATATACTTAGAAAGGTCTTTAGCCAGTGGTCCAGAGCATCGTCTGGGTCAGGAAGCTGGTAAACATAATCTAGAGATGAGTTGACCAAATCTTGTAAGAAGACGTCTCGATTGAAATTTTTGTAATTTCTATATTTTATGCTTATATGTTTGTGTTTGGGAGTTTTGGTGCCCCTTCTCGACCACGTGCAACATACTGGATAGTGATCGCTCATTGCATTGATAGGTACACTACATTCTGTGATGTTATCAGCACACGTAATATAAATATGATCTATAAGTGTTGCAGATGATTTAGTGATTCTAGTGGCTTGTTTGACTGACTGTTGGAAATTATATGACTCTATTATGTTTTCCCATGTTTTGTTTGATTTGTTAGCGTCTATGTTGAAGTCACCTAGCAATATTATTTCCCTAGCATTACTAAAGAGGCATAAGAGGCAGGACTGGTTTGCGGCCAACAGCGAGACTCTGCAGCCCTTGATTGATAAGAAGAAGAAAGCTCTCTTAAGAAGCAAGGAAAGACCAACGCGTAACACTCTGAGTGAGCTAAGGCAAGCTAGGAAGGATGTGCAAAAGACTGCCAGGCAGTGTGCAAATGATTATTGGATCAAGTTATGTGAGTCCATTCAAATCGCAAGTGATAAGGGAGACATAAGAAGCATGTATGAAGGAATAAAGAAAGCCTTTGGTCCAGTGATCAAAAGAAGTGCACCGCTGAAAACCTTGACTGGAGAAGTCATCACTGATAAGAAACAGCAGATGGACAGATGGGTAGAGCACTATTTGGAGCTTTACTCAAGTGAGACCAAACTAGCGGATGATGCCCTAAATGCCATAGAGGCTCTACCAACTCTTGACCACCTGGACACACTTCCCACCATAACAGAAGTTAAGTGTGCTATAAATGAACTTGCATCTGGCAAGGCTCCAGGTAAGGATGGGATTCCAATAGAGGTTATCAGGAGTGGGCAAGAAACACTCACTCTACAGATCCACCAGCTAATAGAGCTATGCTGGCGTGAAGGACAAGTCCCACAGGATTTCAAAGATTCAAACATCATAACGCTGTACAAGAACAAGGGTGATCGGAGCGACTGTAACAACTATAGGGGTATCTCACTTCTGTGTATTGTTGGAAAAGTATTTGCCAGAATTGTTCTGCGCAGACTTCAAGTCCTAGGAGATCAAGTCTACCCCGAATCACAGTGTGGCTTTCGACAGAACCGGTCTACCACTGATATGATATTCTCATTGCGACAAATGCAAGAAAAATGCCGTGAACAGAATCAACCACTGTTTATTGCCTTCATCGACCTCACAAAGGCATTTGATTTGGTCAGTCGTGAGGGTCTGTTCAAGGCACTAAAGAAGATTGGCTGCCCACCAACTCTTCTGTCCATTGTGGAATCGTTCCACACAGGCATGAAGGGTATAATCAAGTTTGATGGTGCAACTTCTGAAGAATTTGAAATCAAGAGTGGAGTTAAGCAAGGTTGTGTACTAGCTCCCACCCTCTTTGGAATATACTTTTCACTTCTACTGAAATATGCATTTCGTGATCAGGATGGTGGTATATACATTCACTCACGCTCAGATGGCGGCCTCTACAATGCTCAGAGATTGAAGGCTAAGACCAAAATTAGGAGGGTACTGATCAGAGAGTTGCTTTTTGCAGATGATGCTGCAGTTACGACCCACTCTGAGGAAGAATTGCAATGTCTACTATCTGCATTCTCCAATGCTTGTTCTGAATTTGGTTTAACAATTAGCAAAAAGAAGACACAGATTATGTCACAAGGTGCACATGGGGTACCATCAATCTTTATTGACGACGCCGAACTAGAGATAGTAGACCATTTTACATATCTAGGATCAGTGGTAAATAGCAAATTATCCCTAGATCAGGAAATCAACATCCGGATTGGTAAGGCAGCAACAACAATGAACAGGTTAAGAAAAAGAGTCTGGGAGAACAGGAAGCTTACTGCCAAAACAAAAGTCCTTGTCTATCAAGCCTGTGTCCTTAGTACTCTTCTCTATGGCAGTGAAACCTGGACAACTTACTCACACCAAGAGAACAATTTAAACAGCTTTCATATGCGGTGTCTGCGAAGAATTCTTGGTATTAAGTGGCAAGACAAAATCACAAATACTGAAGTATTGGAAAGATCAGGTTGTGTGACAGTTTATTCCATGCTCAGTCTTCGTAGACTTAGATGGATAGGACATCTTAGGAGGATGGATGATGGTAGAATACCAAAGGATATCTTTTTTGGTGAATTACAGATGGGTAAGAGATCTCAGGGTCGGCCTCTACTACGATACAAAGATGTGTGTAAGCGGGACATGATTGATACAGGCATTGATAATGCACATTGGGAGCAAGTCGCCGCTGAACGTGTTGCGTGGAGGGCAAATATCAGAAATGGAATAAAGTCAAAGGAGAAAATTATTGCAGAAAAGTCACACACCAAGCGGTTGAGACGTAAGATGGTGCATGATGGTGGAAATGACCACATGTTCACATGCACCCACTGTGAACGGACATTTACAGCGCAAATTGGCCTTATCAGTCACACTCGCTACCGCCATAGTTAAAAGTTATTATGCCTTTTTAGAGCACAAACTATCGTCTGTCAAGACGGCAAGGTGCCAATGAGTGAGCATTACTAAAGACTACATCCATCATAGTGGTGAATTTTTCATACCAGATATTTCCTGCACTGGGGTTTCGATAAAGATAGCCAACTACTAGCGGTATGCAATTTTGATGTTTAACCTCTATCCATACACACTCAATCTCACAGGTTTCAAAGTCTAGCCTGCGGTGGGCGTTAAGCGAGTTGGAAATATAAACTGCAATACCCGTCTCTTGTTTCTGATAGGGATCTCTTCTAATGGTTTTAAAACCTCTGATAGCGATTTCATCATCTGAGATGTTGCCATTTAATCGACTTTCGCTAACGCCAAACATGTGAAAATTTTGATTAAGTATAAGTGATAGTTCGGGCAGCTTCCCTAATAGATGGCATATGTTTACATGCCCGATTCTGAGCCCATCATTCCTGAGCCAGTGTTCGTACTTATTAGACATTTCAACAATGCGTAATCACAAGTTTAAAAGCAAAACACACACACACAAAGTGAATACAACTTACGTCCCTTATTACAAAACACACTCTAAAGTACAGAGAAACAGTAATATCTCTGTAAATATATAAAAATACGTACACAGATCCGTAAGGAAGAGCAGTGAAGACCCCCTCACTCACCGTGAAAACACAATTAGAAGTATTATAAAAGCTATACAGCTAAGTACTATCAATTAATATAAAGTCAAAACCAGTCAATGTTTGTAATAACTTATAACCTAATACGTTACTAGATCAAGTTATAACCAAATATGCAGATAAACGTTTAAGGAGAGGCTCTTTCTTGTACCGAGATCCGGTGTAGCTTTGTGCTAAGTTGCTAGTAAATACCAGGTTGTGTTGGTTGTTGGTATAGCGACATTATAAGTGCTTGACGAAGTGTAGCTGGGCTATACCGTGTGAGGTGCAACCATTCTGGATTACAATTAAATGGGTACTGATGATGTCTCATGGGTATGTAATGACTACCAACTAGAGCCTCTGGTTGGTGGCTAACAGGAGGTTGTGCTGGCACGTCGTTGTTGCTGAGAGTCGGATCCTTTCTGGGGAGAATAGGAATCATATCTTCGTAATTATTACCCTCCTGTGTGAAAGACGACGTATTTAACGGACTTGGTGTTGTGGTAGTGTCCCGTCTGGCTTGGATTTCAGGTGCAGTGGTTATGAGTGGTCTGCACACTTCTGTCCTATTGGTACTTGATGTGACGGGAGTATGTCGTCTGGCTTGAGTTTCAGGAGTAGCTAAAAGTGTCCGGCGCGATCCCGTATTGGATGTATGGTATGTCCGTTCTGGATATTTTAAATTCTTGGCGAGAAAACTGGTGCCCAATGTAGATAAATGTATTTGATCCTTGTAAAGACTCTTTTTTGGTGCACCAGCCTGTGAAGTGAATGATGCTGTATTGTTGATGAATTGTATCTTGTTTTGAGAACAGAACTTCTGCAACATGTTGTTATTTATGTCAGCTAGACGGCGCTGGTGTCCATAACTCGGTGATATGATGGAGGAGAAGAAAATGGATGAGTTAGGAAAAGTGTGACGTAATCCGTTCAAGAGTGCCAGCAGTTGAGACCCTGTGATTTGTTGGTTGTTCATGGTGTCGGTGATGCCAATATGTACGCTTGCCCTGCTAATCTTGTCTGTTAGCCGGTCTACACCAGCCCCAGGCAGTGGGATTATTGAAACAATGTCTTTGTCTGATGTGGCCATCCTGTCGCTGTATAAACCTTTCATTAAGGAATCGCCTAGTATAATATGTGTACAGTCAGGTCGTGCTGTCTGTACATGTTGGTTGTCAGCACGTCTCGACCGTTGTTTCATCCATTTCCGATTATCAGCAGTCTTTATGTCTCCATGTGGTTCTCCCGATGTATCTTGTTGGCTTGTCTTGCCCGTTTGCAGCATGTTAAAGCACTGTAAGTTTTCTGGTGACTTTTCTTGAAGTACTTCAAACCTATTGCTTATTTTGACGTCAATGGGGTAGACTGCTTGTTGTTGTTTATCTTCGTCTGCACATTGAGGTGTTTGTTGTTTTTTATCTTCCTCTGCGCGTTGAGTTGTTTTCATAGTGATTATCTGTTCTGGGTGGGATTGAGCTTCCCCAAGATTTCCCAAGGATGAAGCGGTTGCTTGAGAATTACATGCTTCTTCGGTTTGGTTTGTAGAGGACGCATTCTGTAAGATTTGAACTGTATTTCTCAGCAGCAAATTTTCGTCTCGCAGGAGTGCGACTTCTGTCTTGAGAGCATTGTAATCACTGCTTATCTTGTTGTTTGCTTCAATGTTGGTTGAAACAGTGGCAATGAGCGCCTTTAGTGATTGTTCTAGTTCCTCAATGCGCTGTTTACAGTCGCACGATTGTCCGTTGATAGTTAAGATGCTATTGTTATCTGAGGCAGGTACTTCTTCAACAATGTCAACATTGGGTTCTATGTTGTTTTGGATACGCTCCATTGGGTATTCAATAGCCAAGAGCGCTGGTGGGTTGGCAGGCCTCGTGTTGATGTTGTCATGTACACTCATCGTATGAGTAGATTCGGTGAATGTCTGTGTCGAGTTTTCAAGTTCAACAAAATCTACTTTTAGCCAGGAATTAATGTTTTCATTACTGCCCTGTGTCATGAGTTTATTTTTACTGCGGTACAAATGTATCGTAATCACTGGCGTCGTAATCAGATCCTCAACGTGGGCCCCGTGCTTATCTTGCCTGTGTTCAATTAGTTCAAGCCTGTAGTAGTTGAGTAGGCAAGTTCGGAATGCCTCATAATAGAGTGTGTTGTTGAAGGAAACAGTAACACACTGTCCTGAGTTGGTGTGTTTGACGACTAGGCCGTTGGGATTTATGCACTTGGATAGCTTATTCTTCACGGCCCTCTCTTTGTTTAGTGTGTAAGTTTTATTGACAGCCGATCGTAAACCTGAGCGAGTCCTTTCACCATTCACTTCCAATACGGAGCACTCTCCTTCCCCTGACATTATTGCATAATATTACGACTAACTAAACTTGAAGAACGCAGCAATCGCATTGTTATCTAGCCACGCCGCGGGCAATTTGAGGTCCCGTGGTTGTATCGGACACGCCTCGTGCACTTGATTGGTTAAAATTTAATAGTGTTCAACTATCACTCGAAATGAATATTAGATATAACCCACATTTTTGCGATAATAAACACTTGTATTAATCTAAAAACTATTTCACCACATCCTCAGAATCACAACGAGCACATTGATATAAAAATCCATGATAGGTGATTCAGCTTGCAGTAATAATAATCCGAGAAGTAAGAGATACAAAAACACGTCTTCACTCTGATGCTGAGCAATGGCATATTGGCCATAATCCATTTTATCATTGTTTGTATATAGGTTAAATTCTCAGTAATGTTTACATATGTTTCACATATGTTTGCTTATTTTTAATTTATGCTCTATTTGTGCTTGCTATGTTTTTGATAGAGGAGTAGGTAGGTAGGTAGGCAGGCAGGCAGGCAGATAGATAGATAGATAGTACCCCGCCAGGGTCTGGGCGAAGCCGGGCCTATCCACACAACTGAAGTAAATTAGTTAAGTAATAATTGCATTTGTTTGTGTGTAGTTGTAGTAGTGTCTGTTTGTCCTGTTTGTGTGCCGACGAAAGCTCTAGCCGCAATATCGGTTCAGTCCATTATGACTGTGTTCTTGTAAAGCTGATAAACTCAGCTTCTCATTTTCGCTGACTTATCAATAGTATTTTTCAGCGCTTTTGCAGTTCCGCAAATTTAATTTATGTCAGATTTATGTGCACTTTAGCATATTGGCCATAATCCATTTTATCATTGTTTGTATATAGGTTAAATTCTCAGTAATGTTTACATATGTTTCACATATGTTTGCTTATTTTTAATTTATGCTCTATTTGTGCTTGCTATGTTTTTCGTACATCTTCCAGATGTATAAGAAAACACCAATATTTTTTGTTCCTGTAAACTGTATATGTTATCATTTAACTTGATTAAAATCACACGTAAGCAAATTTTCCAGGTGCATTTCTGTGGAAACTTTCTGTGCAGCTTAATTTATGCTAATGGTGTCTGAGATATCCAGATGGCACGTAATTTACACCTTCAGGTCCGCCCATTCAGACATTGTAAATGTACGCTCTAACGCCAGACAACAGCTAAATTAGAGCAAATTTACGGTTGTTTGTGTACACACTTTCCACGAGCAAACATCGCTCTTTGGAAGCTGAAAAATGATAGGAGCTTAACTCCTGTTCCAGCGAGTTCGTACAGGACTCCTCTACCGTATTACTTTAGCTCCTGTCCCAGGCCAGACTTTACATTTGCCCTGTCTATTATATGATATCGCCGTAGCGTAGCGGCTAGACGCCATCCTACCGGTTCTGTGGTCATGGGTTCGAGTTCGCTTCGATGTCTTGGTGGTCTGCGACCATTTTGTTCAAGATCGACCAGTTGTAGGTTTTAATGAATTGATGACTATCCTTAGACTGATCTTTTGCCACTGTCAGTCAAGTATCGAAGATTAGCTAGCAGCTTTAGGGATCGCATAAAACCCCAAGTTCTGAAGACATCGACAGAATCAGATCTTCACATCTTTTAGGTTACTACATTATGAGGTAAGTAAGTAGCCAGTTAATTAGCCGGCTCAGTGGGGTTACAGACGCAGTTCGTAATCCCGCATACCCGCGTTAGAAACATAGCTGTGGGTGATTTGGCAGCAGACCGATCTGCGTTGATTTTGTTACGAAATGGTATGGGTGCCGGTCGTTCAGAAAGCAATGACAAACTACCGAACGTAAACTTGCCAAGAGATCACAACAGCAAAAAATGCTGGCGTTGACTGCGACGTCCTGTAAAGGATATGCAACTAACTTAACACCACACATGCATGCAACTACTTCGGGGCACAGACTTAAGCCGAGCTAAAGGTGAGAAAAAGGGGACAGTGGAAGCATGTGAGCAGACGCCTTCAATACTAGTCCTCGAATTGACTGGACCTGGTGAATAAATGCCTGAAATAGTAAAGTGGCAATACAGTCGCATGCTGGAGATTTCTATATCTACCTCAACTGAGATATTACTTTCCTGAATAATTGTGGCTACTTGTTCCCAGCATTGGATGTTAATGAGTCTGGCGGCGGTGTTTTTGCATTAGCCAATGTCTTGGAGGTTTGTATTTGTCTGGTCATGCTATGATCTATTGTATTCTTTGTTTATTAATAATCATGTTCTTGCCGAGCATTCAGGCCATCAAGTCGTCCCCTCCCCTCCCACAAACATGTGAACACTGTGTGAATAACAGTTCGATCACTGATGGTCTTCTGTAACACTCTGTCAACACAGCCAGCACTTATTCCCTGTCGACACTCCGTCTCAAACACTTTGGGTGTTCTCGGTTGTCACAATCTTCCATAGACTCTTTCGTCTCTTATTATAACCAAAGACTTTGGGTGTTCTCGGTTGTCACAATCTTCCATAGACTCTTTCGTCTCTTATTATAACCAAAGACTTTGGGTGTTCTCGGTTGTCACAATCTTCCATAGACTCTTTCGTCTCTTATTATAACCAAAGACTTTGGGTGTTCTCGGATGTCACAATCTTCCATAGACTCTTTCGTCTCTTATTATAACCAAAGACTTTGGGTGTTCTCGGTTGTCACAATCTTCCACAGACTCTTTCGTCTCTTATTATAACCAAAGACTTTGGGTGTTCTCGGTTGTCACAATCTTCCATAAACTTTTTCGTCTCTTATTATAACCAAAGACTTTGGGTGTTCTCGGATGTCACAATCTTCCATAGACTCTTTCGTCTCTTATTATAACCAAACACCTTGGGTGTTCTCGGTTGTCACAATCTTTTATAGACTCTTTCGTCTCTTATTATAACCAAAGACTTTGGGTGTTCTCGGTTGTCACAATCTTCCATAGACTCTTTCGTCTCTTATTATAACCAAAAACATGTTGTGTGTCTTGTCCTGGTGTAGATGATCACATCTCTTCTTGAACTGGTCCCTGACAGGACATTTAAGAATAATAGATACCTTTTGATATGATGGTAACTATTACCACATAATAAACAGGAGTTACACTGCCTAACGGCACACGGCAATAGCCGATGAACAGAATATGGATTAGCAATTAATATTAAAAAAAACAAAAACAAACCCGAAACTATGATAATAATCAATGTGAAATGAGAAGCCAATGAGGAACATCGCGTAAAAGGAGAGAAACTAGAAGAAGTAACACGTTTATAACGGACTTTCAGTGGTGGACCAGGTCTATAAATATTGGCTTACAAGATACAATACTCATGAAGGGACATTAATATTTTAAAGAGATTGTCTGATGTTTACAGGGGACTACTTCATCAGGGTCCCACAAGGCTCACTTGCCATCGGACATGCTGTCATCCTGGCCATTCCGCCACTGACTATGCTGGACTTGTAATTACAGGTGATGCCAGAAGAGAAATATAAATGGAAAGAAGGATAGGAACTGTAAACAATACATTCAACGGGTTGATTAAGAAATTAACATCTAAAGAGATTTAATTATGTTACTGCTGTGCAAGTTTGGTGCCGATTGGCTCTTTCCTGTGTATACTAACTATTGTATAGTGTCTTCTCAATTTCTGCATTTGATCAGCGTGTACTAAAGAAATCGGGCATTCCGAATTGTAACTTCCCTTGCACATCTAGCATCATTTAAAGCACTAAATTTGTGACTTCCATAGCGGCCATTTACTCCAAAGGGCAGAAGCTGTGAAACATTTTGGGGTGTGAAAGATGTAAGCATAACAACACACAGAACAATCGAGTGTTGAAAATGTCTAACGCTACTGTACAGTGTAGAGACACTGACAATGGATTCATATGTAAATAACCTACACTAGAAATAGAGATAAACACAAAAATAGGTTAAAGTTCCTGGAAAGAAAAGGCGACAAATGTATTGGCCTTTAAGTAGCTGGAAATTAAAAGTCTGGCTGGGGTACAACTACGGTCAACCAAACTGCAAACTCAAATCACTGTTCACTAACACTGGCAGTGAGCCTTGGTATGTCACTATGGACCGAACGACACATAGTGGGACTAAAGGGCCCACAACAAAATCAGTGACGTGGGGACCTCATGGGGCGGCTCTGGCCTCTGGGGGAACCGCGAGCCCTTATAAAAAAATAATAATAAAAGTGAGACAAAGAGGCATGAAATATTTTGACTACATTAAAACTCATTGCATGTAGATAAAATAATCTTAACCACATTAACAGTAAATGCGCGTTGATCAATTATGTTGATCACATTAACAGTAATTGCGAGTAGGTACAATATTTGGAGCACATTAAAAGTCACTGCTCTTAAATCAAATATTGTGAGCACATAAAAAGTCAAAGCAATGAGTTAACTATTTAAGTCAGTGGAGCTGGTAGTAGGCAGAGATGTAAGTGCCAGATAACATTCATAAATGAACGAAACGAATGGGTCTACCAGAGTGAAGACAAGACAGAACCTTGGAATCTGTACAGCAAAGTCAGCAAATAAAGGGCCATTTTGTACTCCTTTAGGCGTAATGCGCATAAGGTGCTAGACCTGTATTGTTATAGACCAACCAGGACTATGTGGGTCATGTAGTCAGCATCACGTCGGCCGCCCTTACTTCGAATGGCCTTGCTATCCATTTTAAATTGGGTCGACCTGGGAGCCTCGGTCAATTTTAAACATCCGAATTCGAACGATGAGGTTCGAACCCATGCCCACAAGGCCGATACAACCAAACTGTACTATATAGAGGGTGTTTAAGGGGGTTTAAAAGACAAAAAGATAGACCTTATTTGCACCGGGTTTATCCCATAGGGCCAGGTCTCTTTCCGCAGGGAGCATGCCAAACGTGTCGCGCAAAGCTCCAGCCACGAATACCCAGGAGTCTCTGAGAAAATTGCACTCGTGAACCTAACGACGTAAACAGCAATCGAACCCATAACCTTCAGAGTAAGAGGTGGACGGCGTAATCACTTCGCCACGGAGAATCTCTATAGACAGTTTTTGGATGGCTAATTAAAAATACAACGTGGTCAGCGTGGCTGAGGGGTGTGCTGAGCTCGCGTGTATAGTTTCTGTGTCATGATGGCGGGCTAGTGGGTTTATTCGACACACCGGTCATTTGAATTTCAACGTTGATTTCTCGTTTAGAAAGAATTGGCAAACTACTGCAAGTAAAATTGTCTAGAAAATATACCTGGTGTTGATCGCAGCGTTTTGCAAAAGGCATGCAACATTTTTAGACTAAAAACAAAACAGAGAATCACGAAAATCTGTGTGTGTGTTTTTTAAATTAAATAATCTATTGCATTTACACGGATAATAAGATAACAAAAAATTAAACGAAAAAAGATGAAATAATATTATTTTAAAAAGAGAATGTTTTGATGAAGAATGAGGGTGGACAGCATAAGAGGATAATAATAATAATAATAATAATAATAATAATAATAATAATAATAATGCACAGTAGCACCAGCAGAAACAGAAGCAGAAGAAGAGGAAGAAGAAGAAGACAAAGAAGTAGAAGACAAAATGATAAATAATCGTTCTACGCATAGAAAACATTTGACACACTGTCACAAAACATCGCCTTGAGCAGATAGGAAGATACTCGTCCGATAGTGGTAAATTATTAGATAACTGTGCGAACCTACCGCCTCCTCCGTCGTCTACGCCACCGCCAGCAGTGCCTGTCGTTGTCCCTGTAGGCTGATAGCTGTCGATAGTTATAGTTGCTGATGGGAACATGTTTTCTGGTGAAGGTATGATCAGCAAACGATCTTCTGTATTCCTGCTTTGAGAATCGTCATGGTCCCTGTCTTTGCTTTCCTCCGTATTTCCAAAATTGCCTGCTGAAATATGTGTCAGTTATAAGTAAGTGCAGTAAAGATCCCTGTAACACGCATAAAACACAATGAGCCTATAGGGATAGACCCCTATATTTACAGGCTAAACAGCACTAGTTGGTCTCCCTGGCGAAGGCGTTCAGAAAGGAATGGCAAACTACTGAACGTAAATCTTGCCAAGACATCAACAGCAGCTGAAAATGGTGAGGTTCGAACCGAAGACCACCTCGGTTTGGTAGGCGAGTTGAGTTGAGTTGAGGTGAGCTGAGCTGAGTTGAGTTGAGTTGATTGAGGTGAGCTAAGAACCAACATCACTGCCCTCAGAACATTCTCATACGCGCTCCGTTCCTTCCGTTCTACAGCCAGTAAAGAGTCATACTACTAATCGTTCCCATCGCTATCTGATTGAAAGTTCTCCCGATCTTCCCTCTCAGTTTTGAGATTATTCCAGAACCCCTGCCATTCCCCCGCAATATCATTCTTTTCACATATGGCCTCCCAGTCTGTTCCCCCGCCTTGTTCACCTGGTCCCACAGACGCTAGGCTACCTCTCCTTTGTCCATGGATAATCAACCACCAAGAAGCTCATCACCTACCAGCCTAGCAGCCTGTTCATTCCGCGGATCAACCGCAAGACCAGACAGAAAACCCATACAATTCTCACAATCTATGACCTCTGAAGCGAGGATAGCCATTCCACACGAAACATTCCTTTCTCCACCTTACTAAGCATACTTCTTGAGTCCGTAATCAATGCAATGTGTATTGCAGTGGTCTCCTTTAACGAACGGAATGCCGTTGTTACTGCTTCCACCTATTTTCTCATGCTGGAGGTAGTAGTCTCATATGCCGGACTCTCTTTTTTCAAGCATCTTCCATAAGCCTTCACGATGAAACCCAACCACTACGTCTGTTTTTTACCACTGACCCATCGGTTTAGATCACCATGTCACCTCGATGTGTGTTACTCTGGATCAATTATTGCACCTCAAACTCTGTGCGGCCTGCTGCCCATTGGTAGGCGAGCGTCTGACCATCACGATACCACGGCTCACCAATTGTGTCAATTACACGCAATGAAAAAGAAAAATAGAGCACTCTTCAATATGCATTTATTCTTGTACGATTTCTTTCCTTATATATGCATGGAATAAGTAGGAAATATGCATGTTGATAGTATTGTGACTTTTGTAATTCTGTCTGTTCCAATCCACATATTTGGTTGTAATTGCTTTCGTGTTTGTAGAGCCATGTTTTCAGAGATATGTTGGTAGAGCCATACTTATTCTCCGTTCATTTACTGCCATTACATTTCTATGGCTGGGAACTCTGTAACTCTTGCTACAACTATAATTTCTGTCTCATAACCTGAAGTTGTTTCTACCATAGCATTGTGTGTAATTGCTGAATAATAAGCAGACAAGCTGAGGAACATAAAATATCATTGGAAATGTGGTATCTTAGGAAAATTCAAAGAGTATCATCGACAGTATGAAAAACCAATCAGTAAGATCTACAAGCAAGAAATGAAAACCGTAATTGATTAGACAAATTAGGCGTAGACAGTTAATATTAATTTTGGACACGCTAACAGGAGAAAAGCCTGCTCCGTGGCGAAGAGGTTACGGACGCATATCGTAATCCCGCATACTGCGTTCGAAACACAGCTGCGGGTGATTTGGCCTCAGACCGCGAACGCGTTGGTTTAAAAAAAAAATGTTATGGGTGCCGGTCGTTCAGAACGCAATAGCAAAGTACATGCCAAGAGATCAAAATCAGGCCAAAAAAAAAAAAAAAACGTTGGGATTGACTGCGACGTGCTGTAGTATATGCAACTAACATAACCAGGAGAAATAAACTGGACACCTTAGTGACAACTGACAAGATTGGTGGGAAGGCACCGGGATAAATATCTGGATGGTGTAAATACCTGGCATAATCCAGACATGAACACATACTTGATCGAAGACATGATCGTGTCAGATGGCGAAACATGACCACCCACGCATATCGGCATGGCAGATGATGATGGTGATTTGCTGCGATATTGCCTCTAATTCTACTCCAAGCTCACCTATTTATGTGCGTTGCCTACACAGCAACACGAACTTCCCTTGCCTTTCTAATAACTATTTCTTCTCACTTCTGACCCCGATTTTGTTGCTACAGTCGTGTTGATGCACTGACACACATAAACATGCTTTGAGATGTTAAGGGCGGTTGATTGCATTCAAGTTGTTAACAAATGAAGACAATTAACAAAATTAACACTTGTAGGATCCCACACACACTTCACAGGTGTGTAAACTATTGTGACGTATAAGTGCCTTCGTTACATCTATTCTTACGTGAATCTGATCAGCGAGATTGTGTTTTCTACGTTCGCTTAGTGTTTATCGCAGGTGATTTCTCTCTTAAAGTCGAAAATTGCATTAAATTGATCGCATCGTTACAAATTTCGGTTATCACAAAGATCTTCATGGCATTTGTAACTGTATTCTCGATTGCCTTATTTCATGATACATGCATAATCAGAATACCGGTGTAAGACTTATTCCCGGCATTCTCTCTTTAATCTACACACGAGGTGTGTGCTACACACATATCGAGTCTATAACAAGGGAGTTCATTACAACATACTACTGGCACCTGGCCGTCATGACAGACAATAGTTTGTTACATTGTGCTTGAAAAAGGCATACAAACTACAATCCATGGCGGCAGCGAATGTGATTGATCAGACCAATTCGAGTTATAAATGTTCATCCAATATGGATGCATATGAACACATGGTCATTTTCACCATCACGCACCATATTACGTCTCACACGCTCAGTCTGTGACCTATCTGAAATCATTTTCTCCTTAATCTTTATTCCATTTCTGATCTTTGCCTTCCATGCAACACGATCAGAGGGGACTTGCTCCCAATGTGCATTATCAATTCCTGTATCAATAATGTCCAGCTTACACATATCGTTCTTTCATAGTAGAGGCCGACCCTGAGATCTTTTACCCATTTGTAATCCTCCAAAAATATGTCCTTTGGTATTCCACCATCATCCATCCTCCTAATGTGTCCTATCCATCTAAGTCTACGAAGTCTGAGCATGGAACAAACCGTCACACAAACTGATCTTACTAATACTTCAATATTTGTTATTTTTGTCTTGCCACTTAATACCAAGTATTCTTCACATGCACAGCATATGAAAGCTGTTTAAACGTTTCTCTTGGTGTAAGTAAGTTGACCAGGTCTCACTGCTATAAAGAAGAGTACTAAAGACACAGGCAGGAGCTTTCTGTTCTCCTAGAATCTTTTTGTTAACCTGTTCATTGTTGTTGCTGCCTTGCCAATCCTGATGTTGATTTCCTGATCTAGGGATAATTACCTGTTTACTTCTGATTCTAGATATGTAAAATGGTCTTCTATCTCCTGTTCGGCGTCGTCAGTAAAGATTAATGGTACCTCATGTGCACCTTGTGACATAATCTTTACAACATATCATATGTTATATGCTTGTGTGCTGTCGAAGACTTTAGCCGCAACTTCCATTCCCCCCTCCCCCCTTACTTCCCTGCCTCTCTCCCCTTCCCATAAACGACGTATTATAACCTTAGCCTTCTCATTACATGCCTATAGACTATGGACTTAGTCTGATGCGAGTAACCATTTCTCTTTGTGAGCTAAATTATGTCAATATATTGTCATTACATTTTTCTTTCTGTCCACGGTGCTTTTATCATTTTTCTAGGAAAACGCCGTTTCTACAGCATCAAATAATGCCTCCCTAGACTGCTAATTGCTGTTGATTTGCTTCAATATTTCACGATTGCCTCGATATAGCTCATAAAATCCCTTTGTCTCATCTCATTGACAAAGACATATTGCATAGGATAGTCTTCATCTTGCTCAATGCTGCCTTTACTTGTGCAATTCTACAATTAACTTTATACTAAAGCTTACTGATTCTACCTCTCGGTTCTGTTGATGCGTTTATTTTTCGTGACCAAGCGCCATAAAGCATTGCGGTGACCCACTTCGTCTCCCCACGGATGGTAAAGTAAATGGGATCTTATGATTTAATGGAATAAACATCTACAGGGTCGGCAACTGAGCTCGGATATTAAAATGCCATCTAAATAGGTGAGTGAGATTTCCTGTGTGTTTCTATATGTCAGGTAAATGTTCATTAATTTAAACACGAAATCTACCTATCTGACTGCGTACACATGTACGTAAATACTAGTCAACCAACCAACCAACCAACCGATCAGCCACTCAACCACCCAACCAACCAACCGATCAGCCACTCACTCACCCACCCACCTACCAACCAACCAACCAACCAACCAACCAAACCAACAAACCAACAATCAACCAACCAACCCACCTGCCTACCTACCTGCCTACCTTTCCTGCCTGCCTGCCTGCCTACCTACCGACTTACCAAACCACCTACCTACTTATTTGCCAATCCCCATGCATTCTTACGTATTTGCCTATCTGTCTACTTAACTAATATCTTATTTACTTATCTTTCAAGCAACCTACTTACCTACTAACCGGCATACCTGCTAGAATATCTAAATATATGAATACCTGCCTGCAAACATCTCCCTAACTACTCGACATGCCTGCGTATCTACCTACCCAACTAAACGTATTCTTAATTAACCAACCTACGAGGGTAAGTTAATAAGATACAAATGGCTGTAGAAAAATAACTAACCATGATAACAACTTGAAACCAGTTTATTTTTATACATACATTATCCCTTTATTTCTCAACATAATTTCCATCAACATTGATGCACTTATCCCATCGTTTTATCTGTCCTCCCAAAACGGCTGCATAGAACTGCGTGCTTTGCTTTCATTTACCTGCCATCCCACATAACTGTGTGACTTACTTATTGACTCGCTCTCGTAACGTTTTCTACCCAGCTATGCACCGGTTTACGGGAAATCCCTAGGGACCAAGTCCACTGAAAACCAACCTTGGCGGGAGACATTTCGCGAGTGACGCCGGAGTTAAATGAGAAGTGAAAACGTGGTTTAGAAAACAGAGCACGCAGTTCTATGCGGCCGGTTTGGGAGGGATGATAAAACGATGGGATAAGTGCATCAATGTTGGTGGAAATTTTGTTGAGAAATAAAGGGACAATGTATGTATAAAAATAAACTGGTTTCAAGTTGTTATAATAGTTAGTTATTTTCCTACAGCCATTTGTGACTTACTTATTAACTTACCCTCGTACAAACACACTTATGGTCTATGCCGTGAGGCGTTGGTGATCATGTCTATCCACAACCTTCTTGCTCATGTACTGCCAGTCATGTCTGATAACGATGTTAATCCAAGTAATGATGTCACACTGTCCAGCATCTTCTCTCTAGCCCACTTCCCCTGCCTCTCCCCCTTCCGATTGTCTTACTGATATGATATTATTACTTTCGCTTTCTCATTACATGCATACAGAATGTGGACTTAGTCTGATGAGAGTAACCATTTCTCTCGTCTCATCATCTCATCATGTTCCTCTTGTACCTTGCGGTGTCGAGGTAAAGTATAAACAGCGGGAGAGTGCCCGCTGATGGGCTTCATGTATCGATATTCCCATGGACTGTTATTCCCTGCGTCAATCGTTTACCTCTTCCTCTGCTTCCCTCTGGTCTGTACATCGTTGCTTGTTGTGGTATACTGTTAGTTGGTAACCTACTTGCATGGCCAAACTTGCTGCCTTCTAATAAAATCTAGTGCAGCTATAACCCCCACTTTAGTCCCGATTTCTTCATTTCTGATCTTATCTCTTCTTGATACAATGAGCATTCTTCTCAGGAATCTTATTTCTGCTGTTGTGATTTTTCTTTTCACTTTTTCTGCCATTGTCCAGGTTTGCCATTGCTAATATAGAGTTGGTAGGAACATTGTGTCGTAAAGTGCTTTCTTAGTAGTTATTGATACACGTTTGTTCTTTAGTTTTGGTGCCATTTGTCCAATGAGTTGATTTGCCTTATTGCATCTATTTTCGATCTCGTCTTCTGATTTGCCATTTGATGATATTATACTTCCTAGGTACTTGAAACTCTTTATTTGTTTCAAGGGATGTTCGTTTAGGTGAATAGTTGTTGCCTTTTCTTCTTAGTTATAATCAATACCTCTGCTTTACTTGTGCTAATTTTCATGTTATGTTCCCTACACATTTCGTTTAGACTATTGATATGGTCTTGTAATTCAGCTTCTGATTTTGCTGTTAGTGCTTGGTCGTCCGCAAACAGGCGTTCTCTAATGGTCAGATTTGCAGATGGTTCTTCTTCTGTGTGCTCGTCATGCGGTGTTCTTGCGGTCTCTGGTTTGGCTGGTTTCTTTACATATGTTGTCTATATATGTTATAAATAAGACAGGGGACCTCCCCCGATGTGTCTCCACCTTGCCGTGGTGGGGGAGCTTGAGTGTCCCGTTGACCCTATGTGCTTGCCGATGGGTGAAAACTACATATCGGACAGCGTATGGGATAGGGACCAGACTAAGAGAGACACAACCTGCTGCTCTGCAGGAGACTGAGGATAGCAGTCAAAAGTTTAAATCAGGCGCATGAAGGCAGTTCTTGTTTCGGACAATACTCTAAGGCTCTCTGTCGAGGGTTTAGGCTGAACGCCTCTAAGCCACAGACCCTCGGATCTGAGAGTCGGGCCGATATCCACCTACCGAAAAATTGGAATCGGGATACTGAGCAAGCTACATGCCCAGTTCTGACACTTGTTTGAAGGCTCTCAGCTGAGGGATATGTTGGATTCCCGGATGAGATGGCCTGGCCGTTTCTCACTGACTGCTGCACGAAGGTAAGGTGCTGAGCCGGCAGCACATGTAGCCTACCTCGTGAGCGAGTACAAAAAGTCAGTAAAATGCCCCAGTCGAAGGAAATGGTTACGAAAACTGTCTGTATCTAACTCATAGAGAGTGTAGATAAAAGTGGAGAAACGTCTCAATAACGCGAAATGGAACGCACGGCGAGCGAACCTATTGCGTGGTCCAAAGTCAAAAGCAAAAGCTTACCGAGTGGATGTCGCCCGCAGTCTGACCGCCCCTGGAGCTCACTTGAGCGACCAGTGGCAAGCGAGATGCCCAATACATGGAAGTGAGGAACTAAAGCAGCCATGAGCAGGACGTGGCAACTCCTCGGGTGAGCCCAGTCTCGGAGCAATATGTGCCGGCTCTGCAATTATGGAAGCCTCCTTGGATAGCGAGGGACTGCCCATTGTCTGCCCCTGCCTTCCCTTGAGGGCCGACCGCGATGTCGTTGGTCGTTCTATCTTGACCAGCTGAGATGTGGGCGACATCACAACAGTCTAACGTGCCTCGAAATCAGAGGAAGGTTAACCTCATTAAAAAATGCCCGCCGGAAGTCGGAAGTGTCGTCCTACGGGTGGCAAACTAAAAATTGACACTACGCAATTACGACCGAGTGAAATGTCTCGTCCGAATGTCTCTCGTGCTAGGAACAGCTCTGACTACCTAGTTGCCGAATGCCGCTCTTGTTCGGAACAGCTCTGACTAGGTAGTTTTCCGAATGTCCGCCGTGCCTGGAACAGCTCTGATGGGTACAGGGACAAGCACATGTCCGAAAACTCGCTTAGTGGAAACCAACCGCAGAGCTGACTGGTTTGTGCAGGAACGGCCCAGGGCGAGCGAAATGCCCAATATATTGAAGTGAGAAATTAAAACAGCCATGAGCAAGACGTGACGATTCCCTCGGTAAACCCAGCACCAGAGCGTTATGTGCCGGCTCTGCAATTATGGAAGCCACCCAGGATGGCGGAAAATGCTATGGACTGTCCCTGCCTTCAATTGAGGGATGACCGTGTAGTCTTCGACTGTTCCAACTTGACCAGCTGAGATGTGGACGGTACCACAAAAGTGAGAGTCTCCCAGGATTGCTAACCTGGTCAAAAATGCACGCTAAAAGTCGGATGTGTTGGCCTGAGGATTTCGACCCGAGGGTGCCTAACCAGACACACCGCAATCACATCTGAAAAAATCACTCCGGATGAACGCAAAGAAGAAGAAGATAGGGGACAGGACACAACCTTGTCGTACTCCGGATCTTATGGTGAAGGGTTCTGAGTGTCCTCCAGTTGCTCTCACTATGCATTCACTGTTGTTGTATAAGCTTCTACATAGGTTTGTTAGATGTGTACTCACTCCATATTCTTTAAGGATTTCCCACAGCTTGTTTCTATCTACTCTACCAAATGCCTTTTCTTGGTCGACAAAGGCTAAGAAGAGTGTTTCATTGAATTCGATTGATTTTTCTATAAATTGTCTAAAAGCGAAAATTTCATCTGTGCATCCTTTGTTTTTCCTAAATCCAAATTGTGTTTCGCTTAGCTGAGGGTTCTATAGTAGTTCACAATCTTTTATAAAGAATTTTGCAAAATATTTTCCCAGTATGACTCAACAGGGAAATGCCTCTGTATCGTGTGCAGTCTCTTTTGCTGCCTTTGGTTTTCCAAATTGGGATAATTATGGCGTTTCCCCAGGTTCGTGGTGTCTGTTGTTCTACCCAAACGTGGTTGAATAGTCTATGTAGCCATGCTGTTCCTACTTCTCTTGCTGCTTTAATTAGTTCATTTGGTATTTCATCTTGTCCTGGTGATTTGTTCAATGGGGCTAATCTGATGGCTTCAATAATTTCTTCTTTCAGTATGTCTGGTTCTAGTTCTTCGGTGGCATCTGTGTCGGTTTCTTGAATTCATGCGACTTCTGATGGGATGTTGAGAAGTTGTTCGAAGTACTGTTTTCATCTTATTAGGATTTGTTTTTGTTTGCTTATTGGTTCTCCATGTTTGTTGATAATTATTTCATTTAGGTCAAAGGGTTCTCATCTGGTTCTCATTGCACTTATCTTTTTATAGAAGTTTCTAGATGCCTCCTTGTAGTTTTTAATATAGAGTTTCTCCATACTCCACACAGTCTTTTTGTTTTTTTTTCTCTCTTTACTATTTTATTCACATATCTTTTCGCTATTTTATATTCTATGTAATAGCATTCCTATTTGCTCTTCGACCACTTTTTATATTCCCCCCCCCCCCCTTTTGTCTTTTACAGCTTTCTTTACTTCTGCGTTCCATTTCTCTTTGAGAGCCAACTTCTGTCAATATATTTTCATTACTCTTTCTATCCGTCCGCGGTGCTCTTATCATTTTTCTAGAAAACGCCTTTTCAACAGCATCAAATAATACCTATCTAGACTGATAATTGCTGTTGATTCGCTTCCATATTTTAGAACTGCCTCCAAATAGCTAATAAAAACTGTTTTCCTCATCCCCATTAACAAAAACATATAGTATATAGCATATTGTGCGATTCTACAATTGACTTATATATATATCAGCAATATAGGCAAACCGACAGACAGGAAAACAGGAAACCCTTGGAGACAGGACGTTAAGTGGAACGAAGGAAGACAGAGAGGAAAGCATCGGAACAGGACATTAGGTAGAAGGAAGGCAGACAAACAGGAAAACATGTAGGCAGGAAGTTAGCTAGAAGGAAGGCAGACAGACAGGAAAGCATTGAGATATGACGTTAGGTAGAAGGCAGGCAGACAGACAGGAACGCATGAAGACAAGACGTTAGGTAGAAGGAAGACAGACAGACAGGAAAGCATGGAGACAGGAGGTTAGGTAGAAGGAAGGCAGACAGAGAGGAAAGCATTGAGACAGGACATTAGGTAGAACGTAGGCAGACAGACAGGAAAGCATGGAGACAGGACGTTAGGTAGAAGGCAGGCAGACAGGCAGGAACGCATGTAAACAAGACGTTAGGTAGAAGGCAGACAGACGACAGGAAAGCATGTAGACAGCAAGTTAGATAGAAGGTAGGCAGACCGTGTATCATGTGCCATGCGGATAAGCGAGGGCGGTCATGTTCTGCCATCTCACTCGATCACCAGAGTCGTGGATCAGCTCCGCGTTCTTGTCTTGACCATGCCACGTGGCCAAGAAATCAAGGTATTTACTTCTCGATCTTGACCTTGGTCTCTTCCCTTCGATCTTGCCAGTTTTCACCAAGTTCTCCAATTCATTTCTTCCCATAACATTCCCCCAAAACATTTTGATTGTCTACGTGTAATGACTCTAATCAGTTTACGATCTTCATTTGTTTTTTTGTGTCTGGCCATGGTATTCTTTGCATTTTCCTCAGAAACCTCATTTCCACGGACACAGAACCAACGAACGAACGAACGAACGAACGAATAAACGAACGAACGAACGAACTTTATTTTCAAAGAGTAACAAATTGGGCACGCAGGCCAGACAGACAGGAAAGCATGGAGACGCAACATTCTACCTAATGTCCTGTCTCCATGCTTTCGTGTCTGTCTGCCTACCTTCTGCCTAACGTCCTGTCTCCATGCTTTCCTGTATGTCTGCCTACCTTCTACCTAATGTCCTGTCTCCATGATTTCCTGTATGTCTGCCTACCTTCTGCCTAACGTCCTGTCTCCATGCTTTCCTGTATGTCTGCCTACCTTCTGCCTAACGTCCTGTCTCCATGCTTTCCTGTATGTCTGCCTACCTTCTACCTAATGTCCTGTCTCCATGCTTTCCTGTATGTCTGCCTACCTTCTGCCTAACGTCCTGTCTCCATGCTTTCCTGTATGTCTGCCTACCTTCTACCTAATGTCCTGTCTCCATGCTTTCCTGTATGTCTGCCTACCTTCTACCTAATGTCCTGTCTCCATGCTTTCCTGTATGTCTGCCTACCTTATACCTAACGTCCTGTCTCCATGCTTTCCTGTATGTCTGCCTACCTTCTACCTAATGTCCTGTCTCCATGCTTTCCTGTATGTCTGTCTACCTTCTGCCTAACGTCCTGTCTCCATGCTTTCCTGTATGTCTGCCTACCTTCTACCTAATGTCCTGTCTCCATGCTTTCCTGTATGTCTGCCTACCTTCTACCTAATGTCCTGTCTCCATGCTTTCGTGTCTGTCTGTCTACCTTCTGCCTAACGTCCTGTCTCCATGCTTTCCTGTATGTCTGCCTACCTTCTACCTAATGTCCTGTCTCCATGCTTTCCTGTATGTCTGCCTACCTTCTACCTAATGTCCTGTCTCCATGCTTTCCTGTATGTCTGCCTACCTTCTACCTAATGTCCTGTCTCCATGCTTTCCTGTATGTCTGCCTACCTTCTACCTAATGTCCTGTCTCCATGCTTTCCTGTATGTCTGCCTACCTTCTACCTAATGTCCTGTCTCCATGCTTTCGTGTCTGTCTGTCTACCTTCTGCCTAACGTCCTGTCTCCATGCTTTCCTGTATGTCTGCCTACCTTCTACCTAATGTCCTGTCTCCATGCTTTCCTGTATGTTCTGCCTACCTTCTACCTAATGTCCTGTCTCCATGCTTTCCTGTATGTCTGCCTACCTTCTACCTAATGTCCTGTCTCCATGCTTTCCTGTATGTCTGCCTACCTTCTACCTAATGTCCTGTCTCCATGCTTTCCTGTATGTCTGCCTACCTTCTACCTAATGTCCTGTCTCCATGCTTTCGTGTCTGTCTGTCTACCTTCCACCTAACGTCCTGTCTCCATGCTT
Organism: Cepaea nemoralis; assembly: GCA_014155875.1. Lineage (NCBI taxonomy): Eukaryota > Metazoa > Mollusca > Gastropoda > Stylommatophora > Helicidae > Cepaea > Cepaea nemoralis. Next base: position 147,126 of record JACEFZ010025276.1, read on the forward strand.
TCCTGTATGTCTGTCTACCTTCTACCTAATGTCCTGTCTCCATGCTTTCCTGTATGTCTGCCTACCTTCTACCTAATGTCCTGTCTCCATGCTTTCCTGTATGTCTGCCTACCTTCTACCTAATGTCCTGTATCCATGCTTTCCTGTATGTCTGCCTACCTTCTACCTAATGTCCTGTCTCCATGCTTTCGTGTCTGTCTGTCTACCTTCTGCCTAACGTCCTGTCTCCATGCTTTCCTGTATGTCTGCCTACCTTCTACCTAATGTCCTGTCTCCATGCTTTCGTGTCTGTCTTTCTACCTTCTACCTAACGTCCTGTCTCCATGCTTTCCTGTATGTCTGCCTACCTTCTACCTAATGTCCTGTCTCCATGCTTTCGTGTCTGTCTGTCTACCTTCTACCTAACGTCCTGTCTCCATGCTTTCCTGTATGTCTGCCTATCTTCTACCTAACGTCCTGTCTCCATGCTTTCCTGTATGTCTGCCTACCTTCTACCTAACGTCCTGTCTCCATGCTTTCCTGTATGTCTGCCTACCTTCTACCTAACGTCCTGTCTCCATGCTTTCCTGTATGTCTGCCTGCCTTCTACCTAACGACCTGTCTCCATGCTTTCCTGTATGTCTGCCTACCTTCTACCTAATGTCCTGTCTCCATGCTTTCCTGTATGTCTGCCTACCTTCTACCTAATGTCCTGTCTCCATGCTTTCCTGTATGTCTGCCTACCTTCTACCTAATGTCCTGTCTCCATGCTTTCCTGTATGTCTGTCTACCTTCTGCCTAATGTCCTGTCTCCATGCTTTCCTGTATGTCTGCCTGCCTTCTACCTAATGTCCTGTCTCCATGCTTTCCTGTATGTCTGCCTACCTTCTACCTAATGTCCTGTCTCCATGCTTTCCTGTATGTCTGCCTACCTTCTACCTAATGTCCTGTCTCCATGCTTTCCTGTATGTCTGCCTACCTTCTACCTAATGTCCTGTCTCCATGCTTTCCTGTATGTCTGCCTACCTTCTACCTAATGTCCTGTCTCCATGCTTTCCTGTATGTCTGCCTACCTTCTACCTAATGTCCTGTCTCCATGCTTTCGTGTCTGTCTGCCTACCTTCTACCTAATGTCCTGTCTCCATGCTTTCCTGTATGTCTGCCTACCTTCTACCTAATGTCCTGTCTCCATGCTTTCCTGTATGTCTGCCTACCTTCTACCTAATGTCCTGTCTCCATGCTTTCGTGTCTGTCTGCCTACCTTCTACCTAATGTCCTGTCTCCATGCTTTCGTGTCTGTCTGCCTACCTTCTACCTAATGTCCTGTCTCCATGCTTTCCTGTATGTCTGCCTACCTTCTACCTAATGTCCTGTCTCCATGCTTTCCTGTATGTCTGCCTACCTTCTACCTAATGTTCTGTCTCCATGCTTTCCTGTATGTCTGCCTACCTTCTACCTAATGTCCTGTCTCCATGCTTTCCTGTATGTCTGTCTACCTTCTACCTAATGTCCTGTCTCCATGCTTTCCTGTATGTCTGCCTACCTTCTACCTAATGTCCTGTCTCCATGCTTTCCTGTATGTCTGCCTACCTTCTACCTAATGTCCTGTCTCCATGCTTTCCTGTATGTCTGTCTACCTTCTGCCTAATGTCCTGTCTCCATGCTTTCCTGTATGTCTGTCTACCTTCTACCTAATGTCCTGTCTCCATGCTTTCCTGTATGTCTGCCTACCTTCTACCTAATGTCCTGACTCCATGCTTTCCTGTATGTCTGCCTACCTTCTACCTAATGTCCTGTCTCCATGCTTTCCTGTATGTCTGCCTGCCTTCTACATAACGTCATATCGCCATACATATATGTAAACGTCATTCTATTACGACGTGGTGTTTACGAGTGCTTCCGGTGGGAGACCCTTGCCAAGCACAACGATAAATTACCTTGTCTGACAGCCTTCTATTTTTCACACACACACACACACACACACACACACTTATATATATATATATATATATATATATATATATATATATATATATATATATATATATATATATATATATATATATACAGAGAGAGAGAGAGAGAGAGAGAGAGAGACAGACAGACAGACAGACAGACAGACAGACAGACAGACAGACAGACAGACAGACAGACAGACGTACGAATGTACCTGCATACTTATCAACCTATGTATGTACTTGATTACACAATACTCACCTACCTGCCTACCTACTTACGTACCTAACTACCCACCTACCTACCTACCTACTAATCGACATATAAAACATGCATACTTACATACACACATATACATACACATATACACACATACATAAACACATACACAAGTACATAAAATAATTATCTTAGATTAGTAGTGGTCCAAATAATAACAATGCCGACAGACATTGTTACACAAAAACTTGGGCAGAATGGATTAATGCACATTTTGCATGAGGCAAAACTGGGATAAGAAAACCTCATCAAGTCAGGCGTTACCGCTAAGCGTAGAGTGAGTCGCTTGGTACTCAATGAGCCAAACCTTTCAGCCTGCCTACAGATTCGCTACAAGTTTCACATGTTTAAAGAACACTCCAACGAAAATGATCTCCTTGCCAAATAATTCCGCTCCTGACATTTTTAATGGAAACCAAATATTTGTATTCCATGGATAAATGTAGAACAAGTTACTGATAACCACGCTAGAATAATGTGCCTTGCGCTTGCTATGAACTGTGTATTGTAACGGTGCACTGGCGGTTTTAATTAGCGTTGATAGATAGGCAGACAATACAGTTTTAGAAACTTCATAAGGGCAGGATCTCGAAGAAGCAGCGGACCAGGTACAAGAATTAAGTCATGAAGATGTAAGTAAAGTATAGGACCCTTTTGACGCCTTAAGACGCATTGGACACATGGTGTCAGACCTATTTTTGTATAAACCAACTGATGGGTGATGTGTTCATTATCACACCGGCTGCCTTTACTTCCCAAAACGTTTCCGGCTACCCATATTTGGTAATGGGTGTAGCTTGGAGCACAGGTCCATTAAAAAAAGAAACAATGGAAACATGTTGCTTTAAATGAACATGGGTGTGACATCAATATAAAGTAAACAATATCTATGATTATCAGCAAAGATGGGACGCAGAGGTGTTTCCAAGGCACCAGGGCCGGGTTTTATACTGGCCAAGACCTATTGACGCGTCCTCGTCGAGCGTCCTGGGCAACAGGTCCCTTCGGGGTCCTGGCTGAAGTCAATAGGATAGCCGATTCCTCCGAAGTCGGAGAGTGTCTGCCTGTATGGCGAGGAACCACCAGTCTGCACACCAATAAGCCAGACATGGGACAACGGATACTCACGCAAATCTCAGGTCCTGTATGACATCACACTGATGTTGGACAACAGGATGTCTTCATCCGACATACAGGACTTTGCGTTGGAGCTCAAGCCAACGAACACAAGCAAGCAAGCAAGCATCAGCAAAGACAGTAACAGGCCAGTTGTGTAAATTATAGTGAATGAAAAGACACTTGAACAAGTCATTGGTTTCTCCTCCTCCTCATCACCATCTGTCATACTGATAAGGCGTGGGCGGTCATGGTTCGAAATCTCACACGACCTAATGTTCTTTAGAACATTTAGAACCTTTAGAACAAGAACAAGGATCAGATCTGTGTTCTTGTCTCGATTATGTCATGTGGCCAAGCCATCCAGATATTTATCTCTTTGCTTTCCCCTTGCTCATTTCCCATCAAACTTGCCAGTTATCACTAAGTTTTCCATTTTATTTCTCCTCATAACCAGTTCAAAAATGGTGACTGTCTATGCCTAATTTGTCGAATAAATTTACTTTTTATATGTTTCTTGTATGATTTGTTCATTTGTTTTTCTATCCGACCATTACATTATTTGCAATTTCCCCAGATGCCACATTTCCAGTGCCATTAGATATTTCTCAGTTTTTCTGCTTATTGTCCATTTTTCACGCTCATATAACAGAACAGGTAATATATAGCACTTCAATACTCTTTTTCTCATTGCAACTGACAGATCTCTATTCGTTAATATGCTATCCATCTTGCAAACTGCTACCTTCGCCATAGTGATTCTTGTTACAATCTCTACCAGGCATCTTTCATCTGGTGTTATGTCTGTTCCGAGAGAGTTTACAGATTCACTTGTTTTCTGCCACCTACGACAACTTAAACACGAGTTTATAAATCTAGAGGATCGATTTCATTGCATCGAGTTTTATCCCATATGGCTCGTTCTCTTTCCGCACGGCGTCCTACCGAAAGCGTCACATAAAGCACGAACTCCGTAGCTCCAACGACGACCCTCAGGAGTCTCCGATAACATTTCTCTCGTGAACCGAACGACGTGGCCCGGAATCGAACCCATAACCTTCGGAACGCGAAGCAGGCAGTGTAACCACTCCGCCGCGGAGACTGCCTAGGACAATTTATTACAGCTGATGGTATATGTGAGGTAGAAATAAGAAACATAATATTAACAGCCAAAGTAACAACGTGGGGAAAACAGCAGCTGCGAGAATCGGCAGCTGATCGCGTCGCGTCGGTAACTTAGAGGGTATGTGAGCCGGTCGTTCAGAAAGCAACGGCAAACTACTGAACGTAAAACTTGCCTAGTACATCAACAGCAGCTGAAAAATGCGGGTGTTGACTGCAACGTCCTGTAAGGGATGTGCAACATTAAAAAAAAAAGTAAAAACTTATGGAGCAAAAATAAGGAACATAATATAAACAGCCAAAGTAACGCTTTGTGGGCCAGAAGTAAGCAACAGAATATAATTAGCCAAAGTATTCGATTTGAAACAGCTTCTCACATCTAAACAGCTAGGATAAATAAAACATTAAAATACTGCAGTTCATTCCATGGGGCGTATTGAGTAGACGGTTTTAGCAGCACATTCTTTCATACTTTTCGCCGCTCGATTTATGTTGTGGCCAATATTATGCCGGCTGTTTTGCTTTCCAGAAAATGTCCAGGTACTTTTTTAATGGCTGGTCTGTTTCCACGTTTTTTTTTTTTTTTTTGCAGTTTCGCTGTTGTTTTATATCAGTTCACGTGATTTTCGTGTTTTCTTGTAGTTCCGCTGTGGTTTTCATAAGGTTACATGCGTTTCTTGTAGTTTCGCCGTCGTTTTCTACATGGATACATGATTTTCAGGTAGTTTCGTTTTCGTTTAATACCTTTTTATATGTTTTTCTGATAGGTTCGCTTTAGCTTTCCTTCTGCTGAGAGCCATGCTGTAGTCGAAACATTGAAGTTGAGCTTATTCATGTCCTAGATCAGTTCCCTATATGATCCTACTGTTTCCTCTTCTTCGTGTTTCATCTGATTTTGATGTAGTCATTTTACAATTATATATTATATACAAAGCTAGGAAAAGTATTTTTATTGGCGTAAACTGTCCGAATGGGATCTATGACGACGGCAACAAAGCTACTGACAAGGTTGACAGATATGGACAACAAGTAGGGCACATGTCTGCTGCCCTGTAGGTAAAATGGGGACAATCAAATTATAGGCACGGCAAGCCAAAGACAATGTGACATTCATTGCACATGTATATTACAAGACTCCTCCGATAGATAATACACGACGAATCCCACCCCAGTGCACGAAATCCACAGCGCTGGGAATAATTTAAAATAATGTATATAGAGAAATAGTCAGTGCTTCTGCTGCTGCCTTTCACCTCGCAATGGAGGTTAGATCCTCAACCAAATAAGTGACGCTCTGTGCAGGCTTGTCCATGATTTGTTGGAGTTTACAGTTAAAGTTTTCGACGGAATTTAGTAGCCAGTCCGGCACAAATCCGCCTTAATCACCTCTTACGACATGTATGGTTGGCTACTGTTACTCTTCCTTGCTTGCCATAGGGCCCTGTTAATACGTGGGCGATATAAACGAATGTGCTATGAATACTCTTTTGCGGGTTGTTTTTCGAATATTAAAAGGACTTTTAACGCACACTTTCGGTCTTATCAGAGAAGTTTAGACGCCTGAGGCACTATTCCCAAAATCAGGGGGAATATACCACCATTTTCTTCTTGTGTAAACATCAACTCTTTTGCAAAGGGGTTACGGATGCAATTCGTAATTCCGCGAACCGCGTTCGAAACACAGCTGCGGGCTATTTGGCAGCAGACTGCCTTACGTTGGCTTTCATATAAAGGATGTGAGTGTCGATCGCTCAGAAAGCAATAGCAAACTATTGAATGTAATTTTACCAAAACATCACAAATAGTCAATAAATGTTGGGGTTGACTGCGACGTCCTGTAGAGGATATGCATCTAACTTTTGTTCCCACACCGTGACTCGTACAAGGTATGATCTAGTCAGAGGAGGAGGTTGCAACACCGCTGCCTCCAAAATAAAGGTGTGGCGCGCAAATCATTCACACCCTGTTCAACTCTTGTGAGTCATAACTAAAATATAGTGTCCTGTTTAATTTATTTCAGGTGGTGATTTTGTATCATTTCTTTATTCATGTTTCCCACCACTTTTGATAATTATGTCGTGAAACCCACGTTCTTCACAGATATACATCCATCCATCATGTGCCAGGCCTATAAGCGTGGGCGGTCATGTTTATCCATCTCACTCGATCATCAGAGTCGTGGATCAGCTCCGTGTTCCTGTCTCGACCATGCCACGTTGACAAGCCATCCACGTATTTACTTCTCGGTCTTTCCCTTGGTCTCTTCCCTTCGATCTTGCCAGTTGTCACCATGTTCTCCACAGAAATACTTAGTGTTATTATGTTCTATGTCTCGCGCTAAACGTTTTGATTCTTTCTGCTTTTGTACTGACAACGTTTTCCTAAATAAATTAGAATTACTCCTTATATTTTACCTTACAATTGTGATCATCTTTATAGCGATGCTTGTTCTGAATATAAATTTCCTTTGTATTTCTCTAGGACTTTAGATCTTGAATACATTTTCCACTATTAAGATTATTTTAATATATTTACATTGTATTGTCAAGATAACATAGTATTAATTTTCGGTGTTACAGGGAGAGGCAGAAACACGGGCTTTCCATATGATTTAATGCAGTAAATCATTCAGTTGATTTTCTGATACTATAGTGTGATAGCCTGACGCGACACATGATGTTGATGATGCTAACAATACCAGCATCCCTTGCAGTACCCTGGGGTATGATGGGAAGCCGCTCTGGAAGCGAGGATAAATAGAGGCGCGTGTCAGTTTCCCGGTCTCTCAAAACCAGACAACCGTGGCCGAAGGAGCGATTTGTAGATCACTGTTTTCATGTAGATTATAAAATATGGAGGCTTTAACCAGCCCTCCCCAGTCACTGGACCAGAGCAGGGAGTCACAAATGCCTCTAGATTGAACCAATGACTGGCTTGTGTGGTCCACACACGAGGACCGAGGAAATCCATCAAAATGACTGGCAATTTGTGAGCCCACTATTGGTGAGTTAAATTTATTTAGATAGCTTAATTAAAGATAGGATAGTGGTGCCTCTAGTCCCCAACTGGGAGCTCCAAACTTATAACATCCACAGGGTTGAGGTAGAATTTGGTTTAGTTCGGTTTATAGTTTGAGGAGCTCTTCTGTTCCTGAGTGACTAAAATTAGTAGAGTTATCTTCGCATGTAAAATGGCGGTAACCGGCAGAAAGACAACAACATGGGTTTGCCTCAATTAGTGACGGTAAAAGTGCTACTCTGCAGATTGGCAGGGGTGTATTAAGAAAACTAGTACCAGGGGTATTCAGTGACGATGCAGGAGAAAGGTTGTTCTCATACGATGGTGTGTATATTTGTAGGTTTTTAGATTTAAGGTAGCAGACAGTGCAGTACGGATTGGAAGTAATCAAATATCGATACTGTACTGTGTTTGGTAGTTCTATAGAATTTGATATAGCCACGATTCAATACAGTATTAAAAATATGTAGTATCATAGTCCAGAGTAGAGGAGGATGTAGGTATTGTCCTGTAAAGTCTGTGTTCTGACAAGAGGAAAATACAGAGCACTAGCATAGAATATGAGGAAATAATGCACCTTTAATACGCGGGGTGCGTATGAGCAATCATAATGTAATCATGACAACTGCGAATGAAGTGTGGCTTTACTGAGGGGAAGAATGTGATTTAGTGCTGCGTACCACCCTTCGCAGAGATATTAATATGTAGTTGTCATGTGACATGAAGCGTAAGATAGCAAAGTTTATAACCGGGGTATCATAGGAAGAATGATGGGGAACAGAGCGCACAACTGTACATTTGCTGTCCACTCACAAATAATATTACACTGATTGTGTTGGGCCTTGAATAACACTTATTGGTCATTAGTGTGTAATAATGACATAATATATATAGTACACTGTTTATTATATTAGAACTAATGTTCTGTATCCTGCCATGGACATTGTTGTTCTTGGATCCTGTCTCATATGAATGAGGCACTCTGGCCACTATTTTGTGTACTTTCACTTGGTAATATTGTGTGTTTATTTTATGAGCTATCTTAGGGGCCTCAAAGAGTGCCTCAATTGAGTTCCTGTGTAATACATGTTTATCTTTATCCTTAACTTTCTGTGAATGTTGTGATTATTCTATTTGGAAGGTTACATTGTCACATTCTACAAATATGGTTATTCCTGTTTCCTTTACTTTTCATAGTTAAACATGTTTTACCTGTTGGTTATTAATTTATAATATCATGCAGTAATGTGTGTGATGTCATATTGTTGTTGATATCCTTTATCAAAACATGGACATTGCAGGAGCAGTGTGTCCTATATCATATGGCATCCCTCATAAGTTTAGGTATTTAAATGACAGAAGATGAGGGAAAGGTGGTGCATTGGGTATTATGATTGTAGTGATGGCTATGGTGAGAGTGATGATGGGGATTATGATTGTGGTGACTATGTTGAGGCTGATCATGTAGTGTCAGCTAGGATGATTGGGATGATTATGGCTATGGTGAGAGTGATCATTTGATGATTGTGATGTTTTATGTCGCGGTGTATGTTATATGTCTGAGTTGTTGGCGGTGACTTATGTTATAGCCTGTGTCCTGATTGTTGCCGGTGTCATGGTATATTGATGTTGTCTAGTTGGTGTACAAAGGTGTGTGTCCTGATGATGTCATGTTGAATTGCATATCCTATGTCTGCTTGATTGCTGTTAGTGCATTGAACTGTATTTATGTCCTGTATGTACATGTTCAAATGGTGTTGTCCTGTTAGAGTCGTTGTACACTGGTGTAGCTGAGTTGTGTTCGGTGTTGATTTTGACTAGTTGATGAGTGTTGCTGTGTAACATTGGCATTCATGGGTGGTATTCTCAGCCTGTGATGTTGGGGATGAGAAGTTGTGTTGTGTCAGAGATCTGTAGGTAATGATCCCCCTGAACTGAGAGTGTTCAAGAAGTAAATACTGAGTTAGATGAGAAGCCAGGAAAGGCTGCAAGCATTGTGACGAGGGATGATCCGCCCTCACATTAAGATTGTCCCATGATATGGTGGTGGCTGTTGCATTAATTGTGGGCCCAATCACTCCGAAGGATGCTGTAGAGCGTGTGTGCCCTGTTTATATTTTATGTGGAGTATATCCTATAACCTATCCATATCATTGTTGTCCAGTTGAAGTATCATGTGGTTGGTGTGAACTTACACAGTCCATGTCTATGTTTGTGCCACAAGGACACTGTTTGCATACACCGTTGCTGTAGTTGTTGTCCTGTGAAGTCCATGTGTTGATGCAAATAATGATGCTTTGATGATTATTAATTAGATGTTGTACCTTGTCATGCATTGCAGGTAGTGACCCCTGGCCATGGTTGTTGTAGAGTAAACTTGAGCCCCAGCTCTGGTTAATGTCGTAGGCCACTCACATCCCCTTCGTATACCTGTTTATGCGTGTTTATGCCACTATATCTCTGCTGTTAGGGTTATAGTTTTGTTACTCGTTATGTTATGGTTTTTCGCTGTATCTGGTCCCAGTCGACTTATGTGATGCGGGTGTCTTGTGTGGGTATTGAGGGTGCCCTTCGACTCAACTGAACATGATTGAGGTCTCACTGTCATTTAGAGACCGCCCCTGTAGTCAGTGCTAGGCAGCAGTTATCTCTAACTGTGGGATTTCAGATTCCCATTTCTGTATGTACCAACTGTCCATGAGTCCTGAGATGATTACAATAGAGAGTCCATACCTGCTGTTACCGTTGTTGTTTACGTTGAGGCTCTGTTGTTGCCATGTCCTTGTTGGTTTGTGAAGATGGGTACCTAGTCATGTGCGTAGCGATGTTAGGCAGCAGTGATTACTGTGGGAACATAGGTTCCCATTTCTGTATATGTCAATTATGTGACATGTCAAGATGCCTGTTTGTCACTAAATCATGCAGATCTGTCAATAAAAACCTAATTTTGTTGTTCTTAATTTGTTTTGTTTAGTATGTAGTTTGTTGTGTAAACTCATTGATCCTGTTACAGTCCAGCAGTGTAATCTTCTGTCTGGGGTGTACAACAGTACATCCCCCGCCCTAAGAACTCCTGGAATCTTCTGTCTAAATTCTACCCCTTTTCTTGTTAACAGAGGAGGATATACACAGTGCTCTTTCTCTATTTCTCCTTATTGTCCTTTTCTTCTCTGGCCCATTAAAAGTCAGTGTTGCGCTTCTTTGTCTTTGAGCACTTAAGTATAGGAAATAACATCTTCCTGTCCTTGATATTCTACCTCCTATGACAATAGTATAAACCATCCAGGGGACATCAACAATAATTTTTTTCAACACAGACGCTAATAGCAATTTCACACATAGCGATATTTTAGTCTTTAAGATAATTAGTTACATCTTCTTTACATGATGTTGCAGTCAGTCTCAACATTTATTGTATGTTTGTGATTTCCTAGACAATTTTAGTTCAGTAGTTTGTCATTGCTTTCTGAACGGTCAAATCGCTCACGGCTGATTTCGAACCTTGACTCGGTATGTCCGGGAATTATGAAACTGCGAATCTCACTACCCCCTAAGCTACAGACGGCGGTTAGCCTGCGATATAAATGCAATTACTGTGCTATATGTTGGTGCGGTGTACTTGAAACGGGCAACATCTTTATGAAATTGGGTCGCTAACATTCTTCCTCATTGCTATGTGTGTAACAAACTCAGATCTAAACTAAGTACATGTTTACAGTATTAGCCGGGACGGTTGCAGCTTTCAGTCATCTACGGTTTGAATTCTGAATCAAATGTGAGGGAGAGAAGCAAGCACCTCAAAGACGCACACGGTTGTATACAAAACGGGTGCACTAATAAATCAATTATCAGTCACAAACTTGTATACCCACTGAAGTAAGTTAACTGCTTAAGCGTCTGCCTGGATTCCAATGTCGCCGTGTTAATAAACATGCGATCATCATATCAGACTGCATGCAAATTCTACAGAGAATTCCAAACAAGTCTCCATGTTGAATGGGTAAACAGTATTAAAAAGTCACCATCACATCATTTACTCGGATGAACGCCCTCACAGACGTGCGTAAAGGGTAATATACATGTGGACCACCTGGCAAACATACAGCAATACAGGCGGGAAGAAGCATGAACAGGGCCAATATAGTACATACAGTAGGTACTCAGCTGGCCTTTCCCGACACGTTTTTAACGCTAGCCTGTTTACACAACTGTCAGTGAAGTCCGGTAAAGAGCCCTGAATCCACCTTCGAGGGCGAGAGAGGAGATATTACAAATCTTCATGGGAACATTAGTAGAGATACTCAGATTATCTCAGTAGAGATACTTTGAAATGGCTGCAAAATCGGAGCACAGCACGCATGGTAATGCCTAATATGCAGTGACATCAACTGGCATAACATAACATAACATAACATAACATAAAACATAACATAACATAACATAACATAACAAACAATGAATAGCATTAACAAGTAAGGTAGCCACTGTGGAACGAAACTTACCTTTCACAAACTCTCCACCAATCTCCCAGCCCTTATGGCTCGTGTTATGGGCCTCATTCTGCACTAAGTCCTCACAGCTGCCATATCTACTGCTGGCGAACAGATCCGTCTCTGAGTATTCCCCTCCTTCGTCCGAGGGCGTCACCTCTCGACTGTACGAGACAAGGGCGTTTCTTCTGGGAGCACAGTAGACGGACATGTCCGATGATGACGGCGATGTATTCCATACATCCCCAATAATTGGCTTGCCTGTAAGAGAAGCGAATGAAGACAAATAAAGATGTTTTCTACTTCTTTCACATATAATATCCCATGGGGGACTTAAACCAACCCCCACCAAGTCCTCCTATCCTTAGCTATCTCATGGGACCCCGTCCTATCTTCACCAAATTATTCATTTATGTTTCTGCTTCTCTTCTTCGTGTATGTTTTGTTCTTCCTCTACTTCCTTTGACCAGTGGAGTTTCTTGTTATACTATTCACAAATTCCCTCAAAACCTTATGTGGCGAAATACAAAGCAAGAGATGTGGAGGAAGACAAAAACACTATGCGGAAAATTTAAACAAGAAACATAGGCTTAGGGCCTGGTCTACCCAGCCATGACATTTAATCTTTAGTCTTTAGGTTGCATTTCCTCGCACTAGAGGACTAGAGGCGGGCACAAGAGCACATTCATTCATTATATCAGGAAGTGTGAAGACATGCTGAAGCCGTCTGCAAGTCCTTTGATTCCGTCCCTCCACTGTCTCCTACTCTCAGCAACTCTCTACAGCTCAGTACAAACCGTGTGTCCCAACTTCCTTGCTTGTACGATGTGGTTCTATGACTTCCGATTAATATGAAGATGAATTAGTAACGGCCATCTATGTCCGACACTGTGACCAGGTCAGATAACTATCATATGTTGCAAGCTGTTCAATAGTTGAAACGGTGTACAGCTCTAATAAATGCTGTCTTACACTTCCGGTGTACTGATGCGAGGTAGGGGGATCAACCCCTACACCGGTCAGTTGGAGTAAAATGGTGACTTCTGGTCCTTGACTTGGTGACGTAAATAACAAGTATCTCTGAAGTCCTAATGGATTCGCCTGATAGCGAGGGACATTAAGTAATAATGAAAGCTGATCCTCAAGTAAGCAAATCAGTACAATGCACTAGAAATACTAGCACATATATGGACTACGCTTCAGTTCAATGCGAACAAACGCAACAACTAAAAGGAGCTGATTTATTTCTATAATACAATGTACACTTGTCCAGATAAAGAGACACATGCCAAACAGTACAGTGCTCAATATATTGTTTGTCTTCTGTGATAAAATTTGCACGTATTCAAAACAGATGGGAAATATTTCAAGATAGTAAGGAATAGGCTTACTAAGCCTGATAGCTTCAACATTGACATGGAATATCTGGCTCTGCAAGGGTCCACACGGCCTTGTTAACCCATACGCCCGCCTTGTCTTGTTGTTATTATCCATTCTAATGCGTGAAGAAAGTTAGGTCTCGTAGTTTTCTCACTCGGTATACACGGTATATAATACATCCGTACATGATAATATTTACGTATATTGGACTATATATGAAAATTAGAATATTTCCGTTGAGTAGAATATTTACCATCCATCCATCATATGCCATGCCGGAAAGAGTGGTCGGTCATGACTCGCCATTTCACTCGATCACCAGAGTCGTGGATAAGCTCAGTTTTCCTGTCTCAACCATGCCATGTAGCCAAGCCATCCAGATATTTACTTCTCGGTCTTATACTAGGTCTGTTCCCTTCAATCTTGCCAGTTGTCACCAAGTTCTCCAATCAATGTCTTCTCATAACATGTCCAAAAAGTTTTGACTGTCTACGTCTAATTTCTCTAATCAATTTACGATTTGCCTGTAGTACTTTGTCATTGGTTTTACTGTCTGTTCATGGGATTCTTTGCATTCTCCTCAGAAACCACATTTCTACAGCCATCAGATGTTTTTCAGCTTCACTGCTTATTGTCCAAGTTTCACATCCATACAAAAGTACAGGTTCTATGTAGCACCCCAACCCTCTTTTTTTCGTTTCAATTGACATCTTTTTATTGGTCAGTATGTTTTTCATCTTGCTAAAGGCTACTTTTGCCATGGCGATTCTTGTTCTAATCTCTTCAAGGCATCTCCCATCAGATGTTAAGACTGTTCCGAAATAATTGTATCGATTCACTTGTTGAAGCATATTCCCATTTACTTGTATATTACATTGTGGTATTTGGTACTTCCTAATGACGACTATAATCTGTGTCTTTTTACAATTTAATTCTAAACCCAGTTGTTCACTGTGTGCAACAACCGCATCTACTAATTGTTGCAGATCCTACTCATTGTCTGCGGTCAATACTGTATCATCTGCATAACTAATGTTGTTGATGTTTCGTCTTCCAATGATGATTCCATTTATATGGAACTTCAGTAAACGTGTAGCTAATATGACAAGTATTGAAATACTACAGATTGCAACAGCACTTAATCCACGCTACAAATACCTGAAGTGTTTGTCAAAAGACGCATGGTCACGTATTGAACAACAAATAGCAGTTACTGTTCATGGTAAGCAGATGGAAACTGCTGCAACGAATGATACTGACATTGACAATGAAACTGTATGTGAACCAATTGAAAATCGTATTAAGTTAATGGAGTCTGAAATGGAGAAGAAAGTTTCTGAATCCGTTGACCCTCTATAATGGTGGAAACTTAATGAACATTGATATCCAAAATTGGCATCCCTTGCCAAGACCATTCTGTGCATACCGGCTACCTCAGTTCCATGTGAACGATTGTTCAGCTCTGCTGGTTATATTGTTAATAAGACGCGCTCGTCACTTGAACCAAATACTGTCAACATACTCGTCTGTTTGCATAGTTGGTTATTAGATGACATATGAACAAGTGTTTTTCCAGTGTTTTTTTTTTCGATTTTAGACAAATACGACTATAATGTGAGTTATGTGACTATAAATGTTTTGCTTTAATCGAAATTAACTATTAATTATTATTTATTTTTTATTATTAACTATTATTCGGTTGCAGCCCTACTATATATATATATATATATATATATATATATATATATATATATATATATATATTATATATATATATATATATATATATATATCTATATATATATATATATATAATTTTACTCACACCAAGATAAACGTTTAAACAGCTTTCATATGCGGTGTCTGAGAAGAATACTTACTATTAAGTGGAAGACAAAATCACAAATACTGAAGTATTGGAAAGATCAGGTGAGGTGACGATGGGATAGGAGACATTAGGAAAATGTATGATGATAGATTACCAAAGGACATCTTTGTTGGTGAATTACAAATGCGTAAAAGATCTCCGTGTCGGCCCCAACTACGATACAAAGATGTGTGTAAGCGGGATA
The DNA here is from genome assembly GCA_014155875.1 of Cepaea nemoralis. Classification (NCBI taxonomy): domain Eukaryota; kingdom Metazoa; phylum Mollusca; class Gastropoda; order Stylommatophora; family Helicidae; genus Cepaea; species Cepaea nemoralis. The sequence continues at coordinate 162,538 of JACEFZ010025276.1, forward strand.
TGATTGATACAGGCATTGATAATGCACATTGGGAGCATGACGCCGCCGAATGTGTTGCATGGAGGGCAAATATCAGAAATGGAATAAAGACAAAGGAGAAAATGATTGCAGATAGTTCACGCACCGAGCATGTGAGACGTAAGATGAAGCGTGATGGTGGAAATGTCAATGTGTTCACATGCATCCATTGTGGACGAACATTTACAGCGCGAATTGGTCTGATCAGTCACATTCGTTAAAAGTTAGCAAAGGTAGATGCATGGTAAATAGAAAGTGTAAAGAATCCAGTCAATGATGTGTCTTGTGTATATGTTGCTATCTCCTTATTTGTTTACTGGAAGGCTCCGGTTAAGTCGGCGTTATGTTCTTGGAAAACGCGACTTTAAGTGAAACGACGTATAGAAAAACACTATACAGGTGTATACACAGATGACGGAACGTAACACGTAAAGTAAAGTTATAACAACGTAAAGTAAAGTTATGTCACATTGTGACAACGACGTTATAACGAAACGACGTAAACCGAAGCGATGTATAGCGGGGCCTTCCAGTGTTTCAATCGGCACTCGGTGTGTGATGTGATTAAAATAAAATCAGCGGCTTTCACTTCCCAGAATATTTCTTGGTACTTATTTTATTTGGGTCGTTCCGCGAGCCTAAGTCTGTTAAAAAAAAACCGCCTTGAAGAGGATTTGAATACATCACATGAGGGCCGGCAGGCAAGCGTGCTAGCCATTGCCTTAACGTGGCTTCTGAATACATCAACAGTCGTAGTATCTCTCGTAATGGCACCATGAGGGAAGATCCCCACTCAGTACTGGCTAACTATCATAGTATCTCACGTTGGAGTACCCTTGTGAAAGTATCAACACTCAGAGTGGACTAAACAATCATAGTATTTAACGCTGGGGTTTGTTTGTCTTTCGTGCCTAATGTGGCACATAGGGCAGAAGTCGTGACTCTCTATGTTTGTGCGAAGCGTCAAACATTTGGAACCAGAAATCTGATTCTGTAACAGTTGGGAGTTTTATGATGGCGGATTGTCAAGCTGCCGATCAACCGTCTTTAGTCAAGATAGAAGAAAACGCGTCCCGCCATCTTGACCCAAGCCGGAAACTCTGTCTTGTTCTGGGGTACCATGGTGAAAGTATCAACACTTTGATTAGACAAACCATCATAGTATTTAATGTTGGGGTACCATGGTGAAAGTATCAACACCTAGCGTAGACTAACCATCATAGTATTTTTAGTGGTCTGTGATCCACTTTGAGTTGTCAGTCTCTTCTAGAAGTGAATTGGAACCCTTCTATAGCTCTCTAGCTTTCAAATGTTTGAAACAGCTTGAAGACTAACCAATTCGGCGTACTATAACATGTCAATGTGTCGCAAACAGTTCTTGAAAAGTCCAGCACACTTGTACATGCTTTATGGCACTGAGCAGGTGGTGCTAGACCCACATTTTTATTTACCAACCGGCACTCGGTGGCTGATACGGTTAAAACCGACCACCTTTACTTCTCTTTACTTCTTAAGACAGTTCGAACATACAACCTCAGGGTTGGCAGGCTAGCATATAATCACTGCACTACCACGGATCCTTCAAATTGTCCAGGAGTTTAAATACCTACAATACGCACACAAAACCTCCTATTTGAGTAACCCATAGTCCGCAATCAATAAGAGAATACTTACCGCGCCTGAAGCGGAGTCCTATACCAGAGACCATGCTGATTCTTTGCCTTGACGCTGTAGCCTTTAGAACCACGGCATGCTCTTCTATACGAGCATATTTCTTCAAGTGATTCCTGTGGAACTGCAGCAAAAGATGTTCTCATCAATGCAGAAAAGTTAAGTTTCTAAAGAACAATTTCAACAGTCATATTTGTAATTATAAAGGATGCTAAAAGCACAAGTGCAATGTGTGAGTAACCTACAATTTGTATATTTTTGCAAACATGTACTGAACGATGATGTTAATAACCTCATTAGTCATCAACATCATATTGACAGTCATCGTTATCATCCTCACGATCATCATTATCATCACCAAAACTTTATATTGCTATAGAACTTCAAGATAATATTCACTATCTCAACAATGTCTATGTTGGATTGCTGCTATAACATTTTTCAAATCACTTAGGATGTGCGTCTTCTCGGAGTTCTCTTCAAACTCAGAATGAGTTGTGTTGAGTATAATCCAGAATCGGCATCACAGCACTCACTCGATACAATCCCTTACGCGCTCCGTCCCCAACTTTAACAACCAGCGAAGAGTCCCAACACTAGTAGTACCAGTTTCGTTCTAATTATGTGTCCGATTGGCCTTTTCTCGGAATACTGAGTATCGGTAGGATCCTATGGTCACCATTTGGCTCAAACTCAGAATTCAAGAATCAATAAACGCAATTTCATTGAGTATTTTCCCTGGTGTGTCTTATATATTCAAATCTGAATGCCATGATTGCAGCTAAAGGGGCAAGTTAGCTCTCTTGTATATTTAAAGCTTCCTGGCTTAGAGGTTAGCGACTTTTCTCCGTAATCTCGTATACTCTCGTAAGTAACGTGACGGCGGTGAAAATCAGCAGTGGTTCGAATCGCGTCGTTAACTTACGGGGTATGTGAGCCGGCCGCTCAGAAAACAATGGCAAACTAATCTTGCCAAGAAATCAACATACAGCTGAAAGATGCTGATGTTCACAGAGATGTCATGTAAAGGATATGCAAAACATTTAGTTGTATATTTAAAACGGTGCCCTTTGACAATAGCTAAAACGAATAGTTATTTCTATTTGATGTATTCCGGACTGTGTCTTACGGAAAGTAAGTAAACTAAATGACACTTTTACTTGCCGAGACGTGTTGGGTATATGTTCCCAGCCCCATATTTCTATATATCAATTGGCATTGATAGATAATGGAGTCAAATAACGGCCATTCGCCTTTACTTTCCTGGGTAGATCCTAGTAACAATTTTAGTCTTAGTTGACCTGGAAAACAAAACATCCATATCCGAGGGGATTTGAATACAGGAGTATCGGGCTGGTAAGCAAGAGTGCTAGACATTGCGTTTGTCACGAGCGCCATGAGTTAACCAGCTAATAATACCGACGTTTGCGTTGCGTATATTTTCTAGGCCACAACAGTCGTACTAACAGAGTAAACACAGCTGCACAGGTTACATCGTGTCAGCCCATAAACACATTTGGTGGTGAGTGAGAAGGAATGGATACATCGAGTTGGCAGTTCATTAACAGTTAGAATCATATATGATTGTCGGCTTAGGATATGGAATGGTTCCGTTTGTCATCTATACTGCCGGACATCAGACGGAAATGGCTGCTGGGATTGTCACCACGGAACAGAAGATTGACAGTTTATCAACAGGTCGGAAGTGCCCGACTAGGGAGAAAACAGTGCATCTGTCAATTCTTGGTTTCCGGCACATCGAGAGGATTGACGGGGTTATTTGCAACTCTTTGTTGTAACTCGACAGAAACTCGCTGGCTTGTTTGAGAATCTAAACTATTACTGACAACTTTGACAGGACTAAAGCCAGGAAAATGGATTCTTGACAAGGGATGATCTGCCACGGTGCCACCTGTGTGGGGGCATAAAGGATAACGTCACGTGGCCAACTTTGGTAGTTTGCCATATAAACCCGAGTTGGGATCAACTAGGGGGGACTTGAAAAATGCTCTAGTCAGAGTGCCAGGGCACTGCAGTGCCTAGTGGAAATAATATCTACCGTGTGTTAATTAGTGACTTAATTTTGCACGTGCCTATAATGGCAGATGTAGATATGATTGATAGGACTGCAGTAGTGCCATTTAAGGTATAACCTATTATAATATATTCGTTATAATTACTTTAGGCAGTAGCCTTGTTAAACTATAGTGTGATGATTAGCACTGTTAGTGGAAACTAGCTAGAGTAGTGAAGTGATACTTGGCTCTGTTAGCTAAAATAGATTAGTGAAGTGTTGATAAGCTTTACTAGTTGAGAATTGAGTAATGAGGGATAATTGGGATCTTCCCGTAGGTGTCCCTGGTGGGCGGCGTTCCGCATTCTGGTTGCTGATTTTTTCTTTGTCATAGCCTGATTCGGCTCTAGGTGGGTAGCTAATCTGCTCTGTGACTAAGTCTAGTTAGCTAAAGATCATTAAGCAAGGTGATAGGCTTACACTCAGCCGAAGGGATCAGTGACTAGTACTATCACCAGATGTGTTGTTTCTATCCTAGGTTCCCTACCAGATCCAAGGAAACTCTACAAGTTTTGGGAAAGAATTAAAAAACCCATTCTAAAGAACACCAGTTCAAGAGTCAATAAAGTTGCATACAGAAACGTAACTTACGCTAGAAGGAAATTGATTCATCAAAGAGAGTGATGCATACTGATGCACCACACAGCATCAGACAGTAGTAACGAACCGAGAACCGGCTAAGAGTACCTAGTGTTAGTACAGTAACAATTAACATTAGTAATTAGCACTTATGGACTGAATGGTTCGATGTGCAACGAGGATGATCTGTCGACTAACTAACTAACTAACTAACTGCGTACACACTACAAAAGACTTGTGCAGTTTGTTAAGGAACGTTAGGAACGGACATTGTGTAGAGTGCAACCGGTCCATGATTAACTGTTAATACCACCGGTGTCTATTTCGGGTGTTCATGAAATTGGATTACCAGAGGTCTACAGAGGCAAAGCAGTATCCGGCAAGATGGTTTCGGCAACGGGTGAGAAGTACATGTTCTGACGTACCGTGCTGTGGTCTATCTTTGCTGGGATCAGCTGACTGGGTTGCTGTCTGAGAGTCAGAGTCTACACACTTTATAGAACACGTCACACATTTTCTTCACATACACGTCTCATATACGTTACACTTTTATTTTAATAAATTACTCTTTATTAATTTCTAGAAGCAAGAGTTGTTGAGTATGTTGCGTTGGGGAAGTATGAGAAGGGGGCATAGTACGACAGTGTGAGAGTGATAGGAAAAGGTGTCCATAGGCTGAGGGAGTGTGTTGGACGGAAGCTGGTGGATTCCCCAGAATATTGAGAGGAAAAAAAAATATTATAATGTGGGTGTCGGATCTCCTCACTCCAGGGACGACACTTTAAAGGAGGACACGACATTATTGGGGGCTCGTAAACGTGATCTTTGGACAGCGGGATCTCTCGTAAACGTGATCTTTGGACAGCGGAATCTCTCATAAACGGAATCTTTGGACAGCGGGATCTCCCGTAAACGGAATCCTTGGACAGCGAGATCTCCTGCAAGCAGGAACCTTTGACAGTGGGATCTTCTGACAACGGGGTCTTTTGACACGGGATCCTTAGTTATAAGAGGGAGATATCATTTTGGAGAATCCAGCTAGAGTGAATGTGGATAGGGGTTAGGACTAATATCTTACCTGTTCACACTTCACACGTCTGCATAGGTCTGTGGTCCTGATTCTACTCTTGTCACTGCGTGAATGTGCTGTGTGTGGTATATCTAGATTTATAGTACTTGTTCATATATCTGTATAGTAATTTGCAGTTATATTGTACTAGACCTGCTAGCTTACCTCTCTGTATAATGGCCACCCCTAAACTTAGCACAGCAGAATTAAAGGCAAGGGGGGAAGAAATGGGATTGGCGGGGTCTGCTCTAACGGATTACATACAGGAAGTGGAGAGAGAGTATCGTCAAGCAGAACGGGAAGATCGAAAGGCCGAGTTGGAATTGAGAAGGATGGAATTGGAAGCTGAGCAAGCAGCTAGGAAATTGGAAGCTGAGCAAGCAGCTAGGAAATTTGAAGCTGAGCAAGCAGCTAGGAAATTAGAAGCTGAACAGGAAGCACAGAAAAGGGAGCACGAGTACCGGATGAGGGAACTCGAGTTGAAGAGTCAATCTAATGGAGAAACTGAGGGAGCAGTTGGAGGTTCCTCCATCCCGGGATCAACACCAGTAGGTGGACATGGGTACCATGCTATGAAGTTTCCTTTAGCGGTCTACGAGGAGGACAAAGAGAAGATTGACCAGTACCTTCAACGCTTCGAGGCTATGTCTGTTGCTATGGGTTTGGAGCGTAACAAATGGAATCTTAAGCTATCCCAGGGATTACGCGGGACGGGATACGAGGTTTATACTAGCCTGCCACCAGGACATGAGAACAATTATGATGAGTTAAAGACGGCTCTGCTGAAACGATTCGAGGTTACGTCACATACCTACCGGAAAAAATTTCGAGCAGCGAAACGAGAACCGGGAGAGTTGTTTGCCGCCTACAGTTTGCGTCTTAAATCTTATCTCCATAAGTGGATGGAGTTGGCTGGGTTCGCACATGACTATGAGAGTCTGGAAGAGCTCATGGTGGTCGACCAGCTGAAGAAGCAAATGTCTAAACCTCTCAGGACGTTCCTGGGAGAACAAGGAGCGGAACGTATTGACCTCGTGAATAAATTAGCAGAACGGTTCGTCGAGGTACATGGGGAGGCAGGGGAAAACCTTTCCACCAACACCAAAAGTCAAGAGAAACATGACAAGAAGAAAGCCAAAAACTCAGGAACCAAAAAGTGGGAACCTTATGGGCAAAAATCAGAGGATAGTTCAGAGAAGAAGAAGGAGGGAAGCAAGAGCACTTCAAGCTCTACACCTAAACGACCGTGGTCGGAGAAGTGGTGTTCAATTTGTAAGTCACCCTCTCACAATACGAGGGACTGCAAATCGAAGGCTAACAACCCTCACTTTGCAGCATGTCAAGTGACTTCCAAGGAGGTTGTCACGGAAAATGCCAAGGTCAACAAGGAAGCTCGCCACCAGGAGAGCTCATTCAAGTCCGACAATAGAAAATCTAGGACAGGGAAATGGTGCAACCAATGTCAGTCAAACACGCACAATGCTATTGACTGCAGGGAAAAGTCAGAAGACACTCAATTCGTCGTGTGCTCAGGGAAACCTAAGGTGGAGCCCACCGAACAGGTCGAGGCCGAGGAAGAGACTCCAGACCAGGAAAAACCACCTGTAGTGGAATTGGTAGAGGTTAACGGTCGTCAAGTGGAGTGTTTTATACGACACAGGACTGGACGGGGAGGCCGTGATTTCTGCGGATCTGGTACATCCAGAACAATTCACAGGTGAAACCTTGGATATACAGCCTGCACAGAAGAGTGCTGTAGTTATGAAGTTGCCCATTGCTAATGTGGAGATTCGGTCAAGGTACGTCACCGGCACCATCAAGGCCGCTGTATTGACCGATCCAATTTTTCCAGTCATCCTAGGTTGCCGGTATGTCTTTCTGGGAATGCCCAGGGAGCCAATTCATATGGGAGCAATGCAGACTCGCTCTCAGACGAAAACGGAAGAGGCAGACGCAATTGTGACTAACCCAATGCCGGGGGAGCTACGAACTGCCCAGAGTGAGGATGATACTTTACGTCCTTGCTACAGAAAGCTGCAGAAAAGTGCTGATCCACCAGGACGGGGGCAGTACTACATGAAGAATAGGATACTCTACAGGAGAGCAGGAAGGGGAGACAACCTATACGGTCAGTTGGTCGTCCCGAAAGCTCACCGGTCCAGATTCTTCATATGGGGCATACCATCTCCTTTGGTGGACACATGGGTATTGCCGCCACCATGCAGCGGATTTCCTGCCACTACTATTGGCCAGGAATGACAGATGATGTGCGTCGGTATGTGAAGTCATGCCCTGAGTGCCAGAGGGTGGCACCGAAACACTGGACAGCACCGGTGGTGTTGGGTAAGATGCCCATCATGAACTCTCCTTTCGAGAGGGTAGCCATCGATATCGTGGGTCCACTTCCCAGGACTAGGAAGAGGAACATGTATATACTCACAATGGTGGATTGCTGTACAATGTGGGGTGAGGCTATACCGTTGACCACGATTGACTCGAAAAGAGTGGCGGACGCACTGATGGAGGCCTTTACCAGATTAGGCTTTCCGGATCAAATTCTGACGGATAATGGATCTCAGTTTTGTGGAAAACTCATGGAGGAGGTATTTAGGGTGTTTCACTCTAACCACATACATACCAGCCCTTACCACCCTCAAGCCAATGGACAAGTAGAGCTTTTCAACGGCACGTTGATGACAATGCTCAGGAAACTAGCGCAGGAAAAACCTGATAGGTGGGATGAATATATCCCAGCAGCACTCTTTGCCTATCGGGAAGTTCCTCATGGCTCAACAGGACTACCACCCGCTACGTTGCTGTTTGGTCGTCCAATCAAAGGACCGTTGGAAGCCATGTTGAGGAGTTGGACTGAAGAGGGGACGTCAGAAGAAGTGATCTCATCCTATCAATACGTGGAGGAACTGAAAGAAAAACTCCACAAGGGATGGACTCTGGCAAATCAAAACTTGAAAAGGCCAGGAAAAGACATGCGGCTTACTACAACCGTAGGTCTAAAGAAAGATCTCTAGAGGTAGGAGATAAAGTCTTGTTGTTACTCCCAACGGGAAACAACAAACTGGAGATAGGTTGGCAAGGACCATTTCCCGTGGAAAGGGTGATATCCAGAACCAACTATCAGATCCGGATCCGGGGAAAGTCGAAGATTTTCCATATCAATCTCTTGCGGAAATACGAAGAGAGACCAGGAGACAAGGCAGCTCACCTCATGGCAATGGCAGTTGCAGTGGAGACAGAAGTGGGAACCAGCGAGGGCAGGGAATATCCCTTGGTACACCAGGAAACCTATAGGGATGTGCAAGTGAACCCTGATCTGACCTCCCAGGAGAGGGAAAGGATAACCCAGGTTCTCAAGTCTCATAAGGAGATACTGACTGATAAACCAGGACGAACGAGGTTGGTGGAGTTTGAGATGACTTTGACCACACAGGAGCCTGTTCGCCAAAAGGTTTACCCAGTGCCATTCTCTAAAGAAAAGGCCCTGGAGGAGGAAATAAAAAAAACTGCTGGAGGATGACGTGATTGCACCATCCACATCCCCATACAATGCGGGGGTAGTTTTGTTACGCAAACCAGGTGGAGAACACAGGTTGTGTATAGATTACCGACTTCTGAACAGTCATACACAGTTTCAGGTGGAACCTTTGCTGAACCCAACTCAGTTATTCGCTAGGCTCCATAAGGCTCGGTACTTTTCAAAGGTGGATCTGAGTCGGGGGTACTATCAGATACCAGTCAAACCGGAGATTCGACCACTGTTAGCTTTCAGTACACTCAGTGGACACTACGAATTCAAGGTCATGCCCTTTGGACTCAGCAATGCACCCAGTGTGTTTACACGCATGATGAGGACTTTACTAGATCCGTTACAGGATCCGTCCATCATCTCATTCATGGATGATATTCTGATTTCCAGTGACAGCTTGGATGACCACTTACAATCCTTGGAGAGAGTGTTTAATAGACTCAAGGAAGCAGGGCTTACTGCTCGTCCAACCAAGTGCATGATTGGTTACCAGACTCTGGAATGTCTAGGTCACACCATCACTCCAGGACACATTGTTCCAGAAGAGAAGAACCTGGAGAAAATCAGAAATGCACCTAGGCCAAAAACGAAGAAGGATGTGCGATCTTTTCTCTCGTTGTGTGGGTTCTACCACAAATTTATCCCACATTTCACGGAATTGGGAGCTCCGTTGACGGAAACCTTGAAAAAGGGATTCCCGGATCAAATCATTTGGACACCAGAATGTGAGAATGCCTATAGTCAGTTAAATGAGGCCTTGGTCAGCAAACCTGTATTACAGCTCCATGACCTTTCCAAACAATTTGTGTTGAGCACAGATGCGAGTGCGATTGGAATTGGAGCCGCTTTGTTACAGGAAGGAAAAGACGATGCTTCGGTTTTGAAACCTGTGGCATACGCAAGTAAGAAACTTCTACAGGCGGAGAGGAATTATTCAACCGTCGAGAGAGAGTGCTTGTCCCTCGTATGGGCAGTGCAAAAATTTCAGCCATATTTGTATGGAGTTAAGTTTCGGGTTCAGTCGGATCATCAGCCCCTGATGTTCCTGGCTACTTCTCAGAAGCTCAACGCACGTTTGATGCGGTGGTCGTTGTTACTTCAACCGTATAATTTCACAGTAGAGTACATTCCTGGGAAGGAGAATGTTGGAGCGGATTTCTTGTCAAGACACCCAGCTCCTGAAGAAGAGGAATGAATCATCTGGATTTAACTCATGGTGGAGAAGAGTGAGATGGACTACTCTCTTAAGAGGGGGCCTATGTCACGAGCGCCATGAGTTAACCAGCTAATAATACCGACGTTTGCGTGGCGTATATTTTCTAGGCCACAACAGTCGTACTAACAGAGTAAACACAGCTGCACAGGTTACATCGTGTCAGCCCATAAACACATTTGGTGGTGAGTGAGAAGGAATGGATACATCGAGTTGGCAGTTCATTAACAGTTAGAATCACATATGATTGTCGGCTTAGGATATGGAATGGTTCCGTTTGTCATCTATACTGCCGGACATCAGACGGAAATGGCTGCTGGGATTGTCACCACGGAACAGAAGATTGACAGTTTATCAACAGGTCGGAAGTGCCCGACTAGGGAGAAAACAGTGCATCTGTCAATTCTTGGTTTCCGGCACATCGAGAGGATTGACGGGGTTATTTGCAACTCTTTGTTGTAACTCGACAGAAACTCGCTGGCTTGTTTGAGAATCTAAACTATTACTGACAACTTTGACAGGACTAAAGCCAGGAAAATGGATTCTTGACAAGGGATGATCTGCCACGGTGCCACCTGTGTGGGGGCATAAAGGATAACGTCACGTGGCCAACTTTGGTAGTTTGCCATATAAACCCGAGTTGGGATCAACTAGGGGGGAACTTGAAAAATGCTCTAGTCAGAGTGCCAGGGCACTGCAGTGCCTAGTGGAAATAATATCTACCGTGTGTTAATTAGTGACTTAATTTTGCACGTGCCTATAATGGCAGATGTAGATATGATTGATAGGACTGCAGTAGTGCCATTTAAGGTATAACCTATTATAATATATTCGTTATAATTACTTTAGGCAGTAGCCTTGTTAAACTATAGTGTGATGATTAGCACTGTTAGTGGAAACTAGCTAGAGTAGTGAAGTGATACTTGGCTCTGTTAGCTAAAATAGATTAGTGAAGTGTTGATAAGCTTTACTAGTTGAGAATTGAGTAATGAGGGATAATTGGGATCTTCCCGTAGGTGTCCCTGGTGGGCGGGGTTCCGCATTCTGGTTGCTGATATTTTCTTTGTCATAGCCTGATTCGGCTCTAGGTGGGTAGCTAATCTGCTCTGTGACTAAGTCTAGTTAGCTAAAGATCATTAAGCAAGGTGATAGGCTTACACTCAGCCGAAGGGATCAGTGACTAGTACTATCACCAGATGTGTTGTTTCTATCCTAGGTTCCCTACCAGATCCAAGGAAACTCTACAAGTTTTGGGAAAGAATTAAAAAACCCATTCTGAAGAACACCAGTTCAAGAGTCAATAAAGTTGCATACAGAAACGTAACTTACGCTAGAAGGAAATTGATTCATCAAAGAGAGTGATGCATACTGATGCACCACACAGCATCAGACAGTAGTAACGAACCGAGAACCGGCTAAGAGTACCTAGTGTTAGTACAGTAACAATTAACATTAGTAATTAGCACTTATGGACTGAATGGTTCGATGTGCAACGAGGATGATCTGTCGACTAACTAACTAACTAACTAACTGCGTACACACTACAAAAGACTTGTGCAGTTTGTTAAGGAACGTTAGGAACGGACATTGTGTAGAGTGCAACCGGTCCATGATTAACTGTTAATACCACCGGTGTCTATTTCGGGATGTTCATGAAATTGGATTACCAGAGGTCTACAGAGGCAAAGCAGTATCCGGCAAGATGGTTTCGGCAACGGGTGAGAAGTACATGTTCTGACGTACCGTGCTGTGGTCTATCTTTGCTGGGATCAGCTGACTGGGTTGCTGTCTGAGAGTCAGAGTCTACACACTTTATAGAACACGTCACACATTTTCTTCACATACACGTCTCATATACGTTACACTTTTATTTTAATAAATTACTCTTTATTAATTTCTAGAAGCAAGAGTTGTTGAGTATGTTGCGTTGGGGAAGTATGAGAAGGGGGCATAGTACGACAGTGTGAGAGTGATAGGAAAAGGTGTCCATAGGCTGAGGGAGTGTGTTGGACGGAAGCTGGTGGATTCCCCAGAATATTGAGAGGAAAAAAAAAATATTATAATGTGGGTGTCGGATCTCCTCACTCCAGGGACGACACTTTAAAGGAGGACACGACAGCGTTACAGCGGCTCCCTGTTTCTTAATACTACGGCTATATAGACCAGTTTCTGTTTGAAGTATTCCAAATTACCTCCTATGACTTCAGCTAAAATGAATATTTATTTAGTATAATCCGAGTTCAGTACAATCCAAGCTGCACCCTACTACTGGAGCTAAAGTCTAATTGTTTCTGTTTGATGAAATCCAAATTGCGTTTTATGCCTGCAGTTAAAAAGTCTAGTTGTTTCTTTTTTATGAATCTAATAATTTGTCTTATGAAAGCAATTAAAGTGACTTGTTGTATTTGCCTGATGCATTCCAAACCGCGCCTTATGACGCAGGTAAAAAGACCAGTTGTTTCTGTTTAGTGTATCCCAGGCTGCTTCCTATAACAGAAGCTAAAGAGAGACCAGTTGTTTCTGTTTAGTGTATCCCATGCTGCTTCCTATAACAGAAACAAATGAGACTGTTTGTTTCTGTTTCGTGTATCCCAGATTATGTTCTTTGACAAAAAATAAAAATATTAATTGTTTCTGCTGGATTTATCCCAAGCGGTATCTCATGACTGCAGCTATAGAAACCAGTCGGTTCTATTTGATGTTATCCAGGCTGTGCAAATGTGAAGTAAGTAAAATAAAGGGCCCTTTTACACACAACGGGGCGTATTACAGTGTGTATATGTTGCTATCCCTCATATTTGTATAGACCAGTCCGCACCAATGGACGATGTGGCTGCATAACTTCGCCTTCTTAAACTTCTTAGGGCATTTCCATGTGCAAGTTTTAGGCTGGATGGAACTGGAAGCCCAGGTCGATGTTGATGTTTACATTAGAGTAAGAAGGAACTCGCTGAGAGGACTCTGGTGTGGGCTTCATACATGGTGATATTCTCAGGCTAAGATCATCCATTTCTTCCATTTTAAGTAATGGTGACCGTCTACTAGGTTTTGTTAGACGAGTATGATTACATCAGGAAGCAATGGCAAAACAATCGAGGAAGAAGTGGTGGAGGTGCAGCAGCAGTAGCAGCAGCATATGAAGGAGGAAGAGGGGGGAGAAGAAGAAGAAAAAGAAGAAGGAGAAGAAGAAGAAGAAGAAGAAGAAGAAGAAGAAGAAGAAGAAGAAGAAGAAGAAGAAGAAGAAGAAGAAGAAGAAGAAGAAGAAGAAGAAAACAACAACAATAACAACAACACCAAGAATAACAACACCAAGATAATTTTACCCGAGACATTTCTTGAGGTTGATAGGGCATTTATAAGAATTGGGTGAGGTGCAGCAGCAACAGACGGAGGAGTAGAAGAAGAGGAAGAAGACAAAGAACAACCACAACACCAACAACAACAGCAGCAGCAACAGCACCAATACCACCACCACCATCACCACCATCACCACCACTACCACCACCACCACCACCACCACCACCACCACCACCACCACCACCACCGCCACCACCACCACCACCACCACCACCACTACCACCACCACCACCACCACCACCACCGCCGCCGCCGCCACCGCCACCAACATCAACACCACCACAACCGATTTACCCCAGACATTTCCTGAGGGAACAAATGCATCCATACGACAAGAGTTTAATATTGAAGAAAGCTGGCTACTAAAGATGATAAAACATAGACACGTGAAATCTTTTGGTCACTTGAAACGTCATGAAAGTTTGGAGAGAACAATAATGGAGGGGTATTTGCCCGAGAAGATTGGAAGAGGAAGGCCAAAGAGAAGATGGGTGCAGGATGCGGCAGATGATCTCCAGCTGGGTGTATCGGGTGCGGGACATCTTGCTTATGATCGGGAAGTCTTCCTGAGGGTTGTTATGGGAGCGAAGCTCTGCAAAGGACATGTTACTGAATGAATGAATTTCCTGAGGTTGATGGGGCATTTATAACTACTACCTCAAAGCTATAATACCGATCCTGTATTCACCATTAAGCAAAAAGTCAAAACACACATTCAACATCACGGAGACAGAACATAAATCCCCCGCTCAACAACACATAACCAAACAAACAGCCTGCGCCCTACCCTGTAGAAATCATACCCCAGCCATGTGACAACTGTCACCACCAAACAGGCGTATGGAAGCCAAGCTGTCTTCTCCGGAATGAGCAGTGTCCTGGTATAGCTCTCTGTTGAGTAGTTGGACAAAACCATGATAGGTCTGCTACGCCCGGGACTGCTCGTACGAAGATGGTTCTGGCTCTAGTTTGCTGGAAGCGACACAGTCATTGCTTTCATGTCTTTACCTGCGTTTGATTTTCTTCATGCCTGCGGACGAAAATAAATAACACCATCATACCATAAGGTAGAGATCAGCATGACAGAATGGATAAGAGCCCTCGCTCTTAAACATCCGGTGTGTTGATGCCGAGGTAGCGGGTTCAGCCCTTACAGAGGTCAGCTGGACTAAAATGTTGACTTCTCGTTCTTGACATGGAGACGTAAATTACAATTACTGCAGAAGACGAAGTGGGTTCCCCTGTTGACGAGGGACACAAGTAATAAGGAAAGTTAACCCACACGCAAAAATCAGTAAGTGCACTAAAATTAGTAGCACGTGTGTGGACTAAGTTTGAGTTGAAAGCGAACGAACGTTCACTAAGATACCATAAGGTGAAACACATGTGAAGGTCCCTTTACATGTTAACAAAAATACCATAAGGTGAAACACATGTGAAGGTCCTTTTACATGTTAACAAAAATACCATAAGGTGAAACACATGTGAAGGTCCCTTTACATGTTAACAAAAAATACCATAAGGTGAAACACATGTGAAGGTCTCTTTACATGTTAACAAAAATACCATAAGGTGAAACACATGTGAAGGTCCCTTTACATGTGAACAAAAATACCATAAGGTGAAACACATGTGAAGGTCCCTTTACATGTTAACAAAAATACCATAAGGTGAAACACATGTGAAGGTCCCTTTACATGTTGACAAAAATACCATAAGGTGAAACACATGTGAAGGTCCCTTTACATGTTAAGAAAAATACCATAAGGTGAAACACATGTGAAGGTCCCTTTACATGTTAAGAAAAATACCATAAGGTGAAACACATGTGAAGGTCCCTTTACATGTTAACAAAAATACCATAAGGTGAAACACATGTGAAGGTCCCTTTACATGTTAACAAAAATACCATAAGGTGAAACACATGTGAAGGTCCCTTTACATGTTAAGAAAAATACCATAAGGTGAAACACATGTGAAGGTCCCTTTACATGTTAACAAAAATACCATAAGGTGAAACACATGTGAAGGTCCCTTTACATGTTAACAAAAATACCATAAGGTGAAACACATGTGAAGGTCCCTTTACATGTTAATAAAAATACCATAAGGTGAAACACATGTGAAGGTCCCTTTACATGTGAACAAAAATACCATAAGGTGAAACACATGTGAAGGTCCCTTTACATGTTAACAAAAATACCATAAGGTGAAACAAATGTGAAGGTCCCTGTTACACGCCATGGATGTACTGGGCATATGGTGCTAGACATATATTTGTAGACCCCAACCAGCACTCGATGAGTGATGTGGTCCGTATCACGCCGGTCGCCTTAATCTTCTAAGAAATTTCTTGGTGCCTATTTAGGCTGAGGTGCCTGGGAGGACCAGGTCAATGGTGAAACATTCAAATCTGCACCGCTGCGGGTCGAACCCATGCCCGCCGGGCCGGCAGGTGAGTGTCTAGCCACTACGCTACCGTCTAGCCAGCCCCCACGCTACCGTCTAACCACTACACTACCGTCTAGCAACTACTCTATCGTCTAGCCACTACGCTACCGTCTAGCCCCTATGCTACCGTCTAACCACTACGCTACCGTCTAGCCACTACGCTACCGGAGCTCCCCAAGACATTTCCTGATGCCCATTTTAGACTCTTGGCCTTGTGAGCCCGGGTAACACGGGCTAACGGTTGACGCCTCATACCATCAAATCAATGCAAAGCAACCTGCTTCTACATCGCCCGCAGATCATTTCGAACCACGACATGGTATATCGGCAAAATTATAAAAACTGCGTTTCACTATCACCTAAGCCACAGACACCAACATAAGCAGTAAAGAAATAAGTAAAGGGCCATTTTATACGCGTTAAAAAGAGCATTGGGCATATGGTGTTAAACCCACATATGTGCACTACAATCGGCGCTCGGTGGATCAAGGATTCAGTATCACGCCCGCCACCTTTAATTCCCAAGACACTTCCTGGTATCCATTTAATGTGGGTCAACCTGGGAGTCCAGATCAGTTTTAAATTCAGCACCTATACAGACTCGAACCCATGGTCACCAACCGTCAGCAGGCGAGCGGCTAGCCGCTACGCTCGCTACCGCGGCTCTCATTGTGTATATATAGGATGCATTTTTAATGACTGTGCAGTGTTTGAAAATATTGCCGGTCCAAGTTTTCTATTAACCCTATGTAAAATTCATGCAAGATAATAACTAAATAAATACAAAACTTGGACCGGCAATATTTTCAAACACTGCACAGTCATTAAAAATACACCCTGCAATTAAGTGAAATGTCCAGGATGAAAGACTTGGGAGTAAGAATTTGCACGGCCAGACACGAGAGGTACACCGGTAAAACGAGGCGCCTCGTCAACCAGCATAGAACTGGCACTATTATTAGCCACCGAACGCTGATATATATGCTGCGGGGGGGGGGGGGGGAGGAATCTGAGCACCTATGGACCTATCCGGAGTGCAATGAAGATACCCCAACTGATAACTGATAACTGATCCCAAACAAAACATGAACGGAAGGATGCTGGTAATTTACATTCAAAATCACACAATTGTTATTACTTTATTTCAACAACATAAACTACAATGAAAGACCAACCATCTTACAGTATAACATAAAACAAATAAATCGTTACACAACTCGAAACTATTGGCTCCTTTACACATGTCTGCACATGAAAGCATGTGTGCATTCTGTACGTGTGTCTATACCAGCAAACATTTGTGGATGCTTTACAAGCGCGAGCACACATACTCACACGCACACATGCACACGCGCACACATGCACACACACGCACACACTCTTAAGAGCCCGCGTCACTTAACCAGGTGTAGGAAATAGGGAACAAATTTGTTCGCCCGAGTTCTTTGTGGGCCAGGAAAAGAGCATTTCCTCGTGAAACGTCGTGTGTAAAACGGAAGGTTAACGTCTGAGACGGAAATGTCTACACCTTCATGGCTTACGGAAAGTGAGGGAATCTGTATGCGGTATATGATTATGTATATTATATGTATGCAGGTGACTATATTTTGGAAAGGAAGTCATTAAGTAACAGGAATTTTACGAATAACATTTTTACAATAGTGCGAAATACAAAGGTCTGTTACTTCTCTACACAGTCCCACTGCCTGACAACACATTTGGTACACCGTCCGCTAGCTGGTTGATGCCTTCTAGGAACAGGCCCCATAGCAGTAAACTGCTGTGAATAGGTGAAGTGTTAGGACCGTCACATTTGGTAGGATTGAGTGCACGGAGGATTTGGTTGGCAGTATTTCCCTCCCATAGCGACCGTCGAGGGCTGACATTGAGCTCGTGACTGATCCATCCATCCACCATGTGCCATGCGGATAAGCGTGGGCCGTCATGTTTTGCCATCTCACTCGATCACCAGAGTCGAGGTTCAGCTCCGTGTTTCTGTCTCGACCATGCCACGTGGCCAAGCCATCCAGGTATTTACTTCTCGGTCTTCCTCTTGGTATCTTCCCTTCGATTTTGCCAGTTGTCACCAAGTTCTACAATTCATTTCTTCCCATAACATGTCCAACACATTTTGACTGTCTACGTCTAATGACTCTAATCAGTTTACGATCTTCATTTGTTTCTTTAAGGACTTGTTCATTGGATTATCTATCTGTCGATGATATTCTTTGCATTTGCCTCAGAAATCACATTTCCAGATGTTTTTCAGCTTGTCTGCTCATTGTCCACGCTTTACATCCATATAAAAGTACAGGTTCTATGCATCAGTCGCAACGTCATCTATGCGATTACCTGCACACGTTGCGACATGAGATATGTCGGGGAGACATGAGATATGTCGGGGAGACAGGATTACGTCTTGGGGACAGATTTCGACAACATCTTTCTGACATCACCAGCGGCGCCCAGAAACCAGTATCCATACATTTCAACAGTCCTGACCACCATGGCGTAGCCGACATACAGGTCACGGCCATCAAATCATGCGCATCCCACGAACGGGATCGGAAGACATTGGAACATCGTCTCATCTTCCAGTTGGGCACACTCTCCCCTCACGGCCTTAATGTCCAACACAGCTTCATTTAACTTCCCACCCCACCCCTCCCACCCCTAGCTTACAGTCCACCATCTGGGTACGTGCAGATCCTTTGTATGACATCACAGTCAACTCTCTTGGCGGATTTACGTTCGGTGTTTTGCCATCCTTTTCTGAACGACCGCCACTCATGCCTCTCTGTGTGTACTAACACTATATAGGTTTCCGCAGCTGTGTTTCGAGCGCTTAACGATAATTGCTAATTGTCATCTGCGTCCGTAACATCTTTGCCGGTCTCTAATTTCACTTTTCCGCACACATGGGCGCGTCTCCACCCCACTCCCTTCCCGCTTGACCTTTGACCCGTGTACCATACATCCGGTCTATTGATCCACTGGCGCCCTACGTGTGTCAGACCTTCCAAGCTAGGACACAGTATTCAGATTAGTACATTTTATTTTAATTAGTTTAATAGTTTAATATTGTCATAGTGTGTTTCATGTAGTTTTGTGTTGGTTTGTATTTGTTTGTCCTGTGCTGACGAAGGCTTTGGCCGCAACGTCCAATTTGTCTCTTGTAGTCGTGTTTTAGTAAAGCTCACAATCTACTTCTCGTTTATTTGGGTGATTCATTCATTGCCAGGTTCTATGTAGCACTTCAACACTCTTTTTCTCGTTTCAATTGATAACTTTTTATTGGGTAGTATGTTTTTAATCTTGCAAAAGGCTACCTTCATAATGGCAATTCTTGTTCTAATTTCTTCAAGGCATCTCTCATAAGATGTTATGACTGTTCCGAGATAACTGTATCGATTCACTTGTTTAAGAATATTCCCATTTACTTGTATATTACATTGCGGTATTTTCTTCTTCCCAGTGACGACAATAATATGTGTCTTCTTACAGTTAAATACTAACCCTAGTTGTTCACTGTGCAACAATCGCATCTACTAAATTTTGCAGGTCCTGTTCATTGTCTGCAGTGTTGATTCCTTCAATATCTTCTATATTTCTGAAAATATTTTCACTGTACAGGGAAAAAATATCTGGAGATATTACACATCCCCGTCTCACACCTCTCTTAATAGGCTGATATTGACCTACTTCATTATCCTACTTCATATATATATATATATATATATATATATATATATATATATATATATATATATATATATATATATATATAGAGAGAGAGAGATAGAGAGAGAGAGAGATAGTGATTATAAGACATAACGGGGGTAAGTAGAAAAAGGTATTACAGTAGTCCCATATTGGAATAAAGGATTTAAAGGTGTGCTTGTTGACTCCACTTTCCCCCCAGGAACGACAAGTGACAACTAGTAACAGTAGTAAACATTTAAAAGCGATCTTTACTTACAAACTAGTAACATAAGTAAACAGTTGAAAGCGACCTTTGCTTATAAAGTATTAATAGAAGTAAACAGTTAAAAGCGATCTTTGCTTGTAAATTAGTAACAGAAGTTAACAGTTAAAAGTGACCTTTACTTATAAACTAGTAACAGAAGTAAGCAGTTAAAAGCGGCCTTTACTTTTAAAATAGTAACAGAAGTAACAGTTAAAAGCGACCTTTACTTATAAATCAATAACAGAAGTAAACAGAGAAATTAGTGAAAACACAAACAAAATATAAGTCGAAACATAAATGAATAAAATGGGGAGGACATGAAAGAGCTGCATGGTGTAACTAAGACTTGTAGTGAGTCGGCGAAGGGTGTATTCCGAAATGGGGGTGTCGTGTCCTCCTTTAAAGTGTCGTCCCTGGAGTGAGGAGAGTCAACACCCACATTATAATATTTTTCTTTCCTATCAATATCCTGGAGAATCCACCAGCTTCCGTCCAACACACTCCATCAGCCCGTGGACACCTTTTCCTATCACTCTCTCACTGTCGTACTATGCCCCCTCTCATACTTCCCCAACGCAACATACTCAACAACTCTTGCTTCTAAACATTAATAAAGATTAATTTATTAAAAGAAAAGTGTAACGTATATGAGACGTGTATGCGAAGAAAAATGTGTGTCGTGTATAATAACATAAATGTATATGTCAGCCCTCAAAGTTCAGGATAATAGTGCACACATCATGGCAAGGATTACACGACATCACACGAGTCAGTACAATAGACCTCACCGAAGTCGTATCCTTCTCTCCAGACATGTCCTCCTCCAGAAGCTCTGATGACCATGAGATGTGAATCCAATGTAAATATATAATCCGTGGAAAATACTATTATTGTTCCTAACACAACGGTTCCTATTAGTTCTGTATTTTCACTCTTAAACAGTCAATGTATCTAGACAAAAATGGCTTGCTTTATTCACTAGATATAGTCTGAAAGTTCTGATTTCCTAGGTACGTGGAACAACTACACTTCAATGTTTGGTTTCATCTAATGTGAACATCAGTTCCTACTGATCTAGTTCCTCATGGGCTGAACATCCATCACTTCAGGTGTGTTAACGATTGGTATTCACTCATGTAGGATACATATACCATTAGGCTCCACCGAGCAATGTGTATTAACTTCTTCCGTTGCGAAAGTTGTTGGCCCATCTCTCTACATCATAATTTATCCGGGATCGGATGTTTACTGGTTCCGGGTTCTTCATTCCAACCAGAGGAACCTGTAAAATAAATCTAACAACTGGTGATAGCCTCCCCGTCACTGATCTCTATTAGATGATCGTGGCCATCGGCCTTGCTCAGAAAATAAAGTGAACCTACTCTGTAAGGGACAGATGACTGAACACATAGGTTATCATCAGGCCAAGACAAGAAAAAAAAAATCAACAAACAGAATGCGGAACCCCGCCCACCAGGAACACCTACGGGAATCCCTCATTACTTAATTCTCCACTAGTAAAGCCTATCAACACTTCACTAATCTATTTTCAACTAACAGAGCCAAGTATCACTTCCCTACTCTAGCTAGTTTTCCACTAACAGTGCTAATCATCACACTTTAGTTTTAACAAGGCTACAGCCTATATTAATTAGAACTAATAATAATAGGTTCTACCTTAGGCAAAACCGCCTCATTCCGGGATGGCTACTACACTTTGCCATAACGACACATGCTAGTTAATATTAAATTAATCTAACACTGTAGAGCTCTCCCACAAACACGTCCATCATAATCCACGGTTTTGGTCAACTCCCCATCTCCAATCATGGTGTTTGGCAAAACCTAAAATTGGTCACGTGACGGTATTGATGTCCTGCAGGTGTTATTTGGGCATATCATCCACTGTCAAGAATCCATTCCCCCTGGCCTAGTCACTGTCAAAGCTGTCATCACTTGTTTTGACCTCCCCAACAAACTAACGAGTTACTGTATGATCCCAACAACAGTTTTCCCCAACAAGCTGCCAATCTTCTTTATGTCCGAAAACTATAAATTGACAGATGGACTGTTTTCTTCCGAGCTGAGTACTTCCGCTTCCACTCCGACCTGTTTATAAACTGTCAAAGCGAGGTATGATTCAGCTCACTCACTTCCCCTACACATCTGTGGCTGTTAACTCTGCTCGACCTGTGATGGCTGACATCCGATTGCAACCAGGATCCGACGGGATCCATCTGTATTCGAATGTTGACAAACTGTCAAAGCGATGCAGGGATCCGTCTAACTCACCACCGAGTGTTCCCAATCCGTCGACCAGATGTACAAATATTGTCCTGGGATTTTGACATCCGAGTTGTTTTTACTGTTAGTTAAAATAGTTGTCGCTGACAGATAGTCCGTTTATTCAGAAAGCCTCTATAATAATCCACTGGTTAAACGCAAGGTTTTATTTTGTGACAGGCGGATACATAAAGAAGAAGTAATAGAGGCATTTGATAGAGAGACACGTCAAACGCTTGTTATGGGCGAAAAGGTATACACAAGTAAAGCCACCGAATGATGTTGATCTCCTGACTGTGTATACTGCTTTCTTTCCAAATACCCTCATCTCTTCTTAACACAAGCTGCCCTCTACTGAGTTACTTCCATCCCAGAATAGAGTACAAAACGATTTTTTTTGGGTGGTGTGTGCTGGCTGCTAGTCTGCCAGCAGACTGATTTGAAATCTTGTTTACGGGATCATCCACGTGTATTTATCCTCCCCGTTCACAACAATACCTGTTGTTTCTGTGAACCAGCCGATAACTGTAGCCGCGAAGTGATATCTCGGGGAGTGATACGGCATCACTACACACTTGTGTGAAGGCCGTGTTACACCGACAAGTAGATCCCTTTGTTTGCGGAGAAAATAAATGATCTGGGGCGTGGAAGAAGAAATAGGGTCTCTGATTATATGAAAGACAAAAGGTGTATGTGAATGACATTTTACAAGGAGGTAAACAGCTGCCAGATTCTGATGGAGCAGACGCCGTGTATTTGAATAGCACGAGTTAAGAACGCCTCCAGTGTGTGTGTGCGCGCGCGCGCGCGTGTGTGTGTGTGTGTGTGTGTTATTGTTGGTAGATCGATCGCGAATCCATCGACCGGTCGGTACATTCATCCGCTCATCAATCAATCCATCCAAAACGTCCGGTCTACCTATCTACCTACCTACCCACCTACCGACCTACCTACCCACTTACCCGCCCGCCCGCCCGCCCGGCCGACCGTCCGTCCGTCCGTCTGTTAGTTTATAAATATATATAATTTTAAAAATTTTGTATGTTGTATATCCCTTACAGGACGTTGCAGTCAACACCAGCATTTTCACGTGCTGTTGATGTACTAGGCAAGTTTTTACGTTCAGTAATTTTCCATTGCTTTCTGAACGACCAGCTCACATACCCCCGTAAGTTACCAGCGCGGCGCGAACCGCTCCCGATTCTCGCAGCTGCTGTTTCCCCACGTGGATATACGGGATTACGAACAATGTCGCTAACTGCTTGGCCACGGAGACTAACATCTTTATAAATATTTAATATCGCGGACAGCGTTAGTACCTTGACGACAGACAATTTGAATGTACTATTGTCAGTTGAAACTTGTCCTTTAATTTTAGCCCAAACCTGTTCTACAGGGATTAAATGAGAATGGAACGGCGGAAGTCTCAAGCACCTATGGCAATGCTCTTCTATCAACTTGACGATTTGATATTTCTTGCATTGTTCTGCGTTTGTTTTACAAAGGACAACAACTTTATCTTGAAATACTTTTCTGAAAATGGTACATGTTCCATTCGGAGTGTCATCGTCTTGCTCATGTCTAGGTATCTGAGCTCGGGTTCACACAGGCAACAATAACTCCGTTCAATAAATATGATATCGAACATTTATTGTATTTCAATATACAGTGCGTTGGCGCAGTGGGTTAACAATCCCGCGCTATATTACATATCACAGATAGTTAACATCATTACACATAGTTATCATACAACAGTCTAGCAAACTATCTAGCCTATGTCTATATATCTATTGATATCTATTGAGTCCCTCTAAGGCAGGCCCTGTTGTCTCTCTGAAGTCCGTCTGTCCTCTGCCGGTCCACACGTGTCCCAATCCGACACGGGTGGTAACTCTGTCCGAGTTCCTCGTGGACCCCGCAATAGGCGGGCCACATCAGTGTCCACGGAACCATGGACTCAATGACCAGTCCTTCGAGAAGGCTCTAGATTACTCGGGCCCCGGAGTGACTCACTTCTATCCCTTGGGCGGGAGTTGCAGCCCTTTAATTAATATCTATAAAGGTGAGGCGGTGACAGGATTCCCCCCGCTCCCCTGATATGATGGTTTGTTATAGGGTAATTAGATCTGTTCTAATTCTGTCACCGAATCACTGGTGTTTGTAGTTTGGTGGACAGTAACCTGGTAACCTACATACTGGCATCAAAACTCATGTATTCTCCCATACACCACTTCTCTGATTTGGTGAAGAGATCACTCTCTCTCCTGTGTCCTTAAAAATGCTTATCTGACCGAAGTTACGTGACGTTTTTGGCTAATTAAGTACACCTTCAAATCTTGATCTGTATGTGCATTTCAATACACTTTTACTTTCGTATGTTATATAATGCTAAATATGTAGTTACGTTGTTATTCTATCCCATCAGACTACATGTGTCCCTGTTGACTTGTTAGTGTGTTGACTAATAAGTTGCTGTTTCTAATAAAGTGACTGTATTTTAAATTGATAGTGTTGAGTTTTAAGTGTATGCTGAAT
This sequence comes from Cepaea nemoralis, assembly GCA_014155875.1. Lineage (NCBI taxonomy): Eukaryota > Metazoa > Mollusca > Gastropoda > Stylommatophora > Helicidae > Cepaea > Cepaea nemoralis. The sequence continues at coordinate 187,299 of JACEFZ010025276.1, forward strand.
GTGTGGCTTATGTCCAAGCGTCACGAGTTGGGATAACCTCAATCATGAATTACTCCACTGTGTGCAATACATGATCAGGCATTCCAAGTAGTGGTGCTTAGATGTATCCTAACTACTAAACTAAGTATATTAAACTAACTACTAAACTAAGTATCAACAATTTAGACAAGTCATGCAATTTTACATGAAAGACGCAGACAAATTAAAATAAATATTTTTGCGTACAATTTGTCCGCTCAGTATATCGTTCTCTCATTTAATTCATTCACGCCGTCATTCACTCACCTTTCATTCAAAATAGTATTTGGTTAAAATATATAATTAAAGTTGAGGTAAGTGTTATTGCCCTTAGAAAAAATGGACTAGGCGATATTTGCCCTTTAAGAAAATACGTACTTTTTGTACGATGACTCAAAAATGGGTTATAATTTACACAGAGACAATTGTATAGGACGGTCCTTTAGCCTATGAATGGAACCGCCTGTAATATTATAGTAGAATATGTACAAATTACAGGTTAACACATTTTATATACATAATTAATATCTATAAAGGTGAGGCGGTGACACGGAGCCATATTTTTATTGCTTCCTTTGTGCTCGATGACGTAGTCCTTTGTCTTCTTGGGAAACACCATTGTGACATGATGCATTGTCCATAATTAGGCAAGACGGTCTATGTAGGTATGAAAGCATTGTATTTTCGACTTATCTCTAAATACATTACCAGTAATCTCTTTATGATAATGCCTATTGTCTGTATGCGTTGATACGAACACGAGTCCAGCATTCTCTAGTAAGCCAGTATGCGTACTACCAGCATGGCCTTTGACCAAACATTGTCCTTTACTACTTGGTACATATCGCTTTATCTTTCCATCCACTGATTTCCATTCCTTTTCATTTAGGTAGTGCGGATTGATCCAGGTTTCATATAAATACACTATGTCATAATTTTCTTTGAGCATTTCACTTTTTTTTTTCACGTAGGAACTCCTAAATGCGGTTGCTCGCAAATGTATTTCTACCTCCCTTGTACTTTCTAAATGTGAGGCTTAATGTCCTTATAATTTCCCACAAAGTTGTTTTGGATCGTTCTATGTCATTGTTCCTTCTCTTCCAAATCCTCCGTTTTCTTACAATCATTGTTTCTTTGATATCCAACATTTATTATAATAGCTCGTCTTAAGACCTTCTTGTCAAATCTGTCTACGATTACCTTTCTACCTGCCTTTTGTTTTATTACACGATGTTTTCATTCCAGATTTTTGCACCCACAGACGAAATTACCGTTTACTTAAACCCAATGCATGAGCTGTTCTTTTCGCGGGATTTGGAGTTGATACAGTTTCGTACGATCAACTTCTTAACAAAAATATGTGTACAACTTCAAAACGATGTTTTGAAGTGTACACCATTTTACATTCAATCCCATTCAACAATAATCGTACAATTAGATGTTAGCGATAAGTGGTAAAATATTTAAAAAATAATAGTGTTTTATGAAAACACCCACTATAGGTAGAATTATTGACCTCTGAATATCTGACGTCACCTCAGAACACTTCCATTCCACTATGCGAGGTGCTTCTCATAAGGAAATTCCTGTGTACCACGGAGAATATTCGTTATTGAACTCTTATGTTTCCATGTGAAGATGTAATACATTTCATAATATACATTTCATCTCTGACACGTAAACTATATACCGCATACAAACAAACATTGAGATCTGCTGAACAATCTTTAGAACAAATTTTGTTGTTGTTGTTGGGTGTACACGATAAGGTCATATGCTAAATCTAATAATTTTCCTTCAGTTGGTTACTGAGTTATGGATTTGTGTATGGGGGAAAACATTTGTGAACGCACTGTAGCACATTTCTAATTCGTTATGTCTATATTGTCGTCGGCGTTGATGTCGTCGTTCTCGTTATCCATCCATCCATCATGTGCCATGCCGGTAAGCGTGGTCGGTCATGTTCTGCCATCTCACTCGATCACCAGAGTCGTGGATCAGCTCCGAGTTTCTGTCTCGACCATGCCACAAGGCCAAGCCATCCAGGTACTTGCTTCTAGGTCTTCCCCTTGGTCTGTTCCCTTCGATTTTACCAGTTGTCACCAAGTTCTCCAATCCATTTCTTCTCATAACATGCCCAAAAATTGTTGACTAATCAATTTACGATCTTCATTTGTTTCTTGAAGGACTTGTTCATTGGTCTTTCTGGCTGTCCATGGTATTCTTTGCATTTTCCTCAGAAACCACATCTCTACAGCCATCAGATGTTTTTCAGCCTGACTGCTCATTGTCCATGCTTCACATCCATATAAAAGTACAGGTTCTATGTAGCATCTCAACACTCTTTTTCTCGTTTCAATTGACATCTTGTTATTGGTCAGTATGTTTTTCATCTTGCTAAAGGCTACCTATTCACTTGTTGAAGAATATTCCCATTTACTTGTATATTACATTGTGGTATTTCGTTCTTCCTAGTGACAACCATAATCTGTGTCTTTTTACAATTTAATTCTAACCCTAGTTGTTCACTGTGTGTAACAATCGCATCTACTAAATTTTGCAGGTCCTGTTCATTATCTGCAATCAAGACTGTATCATCTGCATATCTAATGTTATTGATGCATCGTCCCCCAATGTTGATTCCTTCCATATCTTCAATATTTCTGAAAATACTTTCACTGTACAAGGAAAACAGATCTGGAGACATTACACATCCCTGTCTCACACCTCTCTTAATAGGCTGATATTGGCTTACTTCATTATCAACTCTTATGGCAGCTTGTTGTTTCCAATATATGTTTTTTACAAGTCTGAGATCTTTTCCATCAATTTGTAGATCTTCAAGCATCCTTATCATGCTGACATGTCTCACTTTATCAAAAGCCTTTGTGTAGTCAATAAAGCAAAGGTGTAGGTCTTTGTTTACATCTATAGAACGTTCGATTATGGTTCTCAGTATATACACAGCATTTACTTTACCCTTGCCTTCTACAAACCCACATTGTTCTCGTTATCGTCGTAATCATTTTAGAGTAGAGAGTCATAAGTGATGTGCGTATGATAACATGAATGGCAGCAGAAATATCAGAAAGGCCGAATGTTTGATGGACCCGCGTGCCCAATTTTTAACCATGAAATGAAATTTGTCCATTCGTTTATTCTCTATCTGTCCTTGCGTCCGTCTCTTCGTCCGTCCTTCCACCCGTTCTTCCGTCCATCCGTCCCTACGTCCTTCCGTCTGTCCCTACTTTCGTCAGTCCGTACCTACGTCCGTCCGTCCTCCCCCCTCCGTCCCTCTGTCAAACAGACAGACAGACAGACAGACAGACAGACAGACAGACAGACAGACAGACAGACAGACAGACAGACAGACAGACAGACAGACAGACAGAGGCAGAGAGACAGACAAACAGACAGAGAGACAGAGAAACAGAGACAGACAGAGAGACCGGGACAGACAGAGACATATATATAATAAGTGTGCGCACAGATTCAGACATTACACAGTTTTGTATAAGTCATATGTTGGACTAAAATATTGACTTCTCGTCCCTGACTTGGGGACGTAAATTATAAATACCTCAAAAGTCGGAGTGGGTTCGCCTGATGGTGAGGGGCACTAGTAATAAGTACAGCAAAAGTCAGTCCAGGGCACTAGTAGTGTAGCATGTGTATGGATTACGCTTGAGTGGGAATAAAATGTAAAAACAACAGAAAACACATGCACACACACATGAACTCACTCGCTCACTCACTCATTCACTCACTCACTCACTCACTCACTCACTCACTCACTCACTCACTCACTCACTCACTCACTCACTCCACTCACTCACACACTCACTCACTCACACACACACACACACACACACACACACACACACACACACACACTTTTAGTTTAGTATGATCCCTTAAGCACACAAACCAATCACGACTATTACATTTGTTGGCCAGCCTGTGATTTGTTGGTTGTTGGATGCACTTTTTTATGGTATAAAGCAGCCAGTCTCACACAAACACTCGTTTGTCGTCTTTTACAACACTCACGCGAGGTCATGATATTAATATCCTTTCCTTCCCCTTTCGGACCCGATAACCCACGGCGACCTCAAACGCACGACCACTTCGCCACGGACGCTTCGATTCCGGGCCGCATCCTTCGGTTCACGAGTGCATATTTTCGGAGACTCCTGAGGGTCGTCGTTGGAGCTACGGAATTCATGCTTTTGTGCAACGCTTTCCGCGCTGTGGAAAGAGACTGAGCCATATGGAATAAAAACCGTTGCAATGAAGTTTTAAAAACATATATATATATATATATATATATATATATATATATATATATATATATATATATATATATATATATATATATATATATATATATATATATATGACCTATCTACAGTCATATATATAAATATATATGATTAGATAAGTCAACATCCTGAACGCGTGAGACGCCTTCTGGTGCGTGATGGTGGAAATGACCATGTCTTCACCCGCATCCATTATGGACCGCCATGGGTTGTAGTTTATGCCTTCTTTGGAGGAAGCATAATGTAACAAACTATGTTCTGCGAAGACGGCAATGTGCCAGTTTATATATATATAATATATATATATGCGCGCATGTGTGTGATGTTGTGTGTGTGTTTTTCCCCCCTCCGTTGTCTTGATGGCCCGGGTACGCAACAACTTTGGAAGACAAAACAGTGTTACGGAGTTCGTGAAACCAGTGAAACCATGATTCCCCTTTATTGAACAGATACAGCTAAATCACATACGCGATTTCAGGAGTAAAGGCTGTGTAATTTTATTAGATGGAAATCAGTGCAGAAACTAAACACGTGCATAATAAGAACGCAACTATGTAAAATTGTTGCGCAGATATAATCAATATTACAACCCACACACTAGTGATACTAGAAACAGAAAGAACGTTACGCAACATTATTTTCCTTTCAACTTATTCTTAATATTGTCAGATCTGAACATAAGGGGAAAAACAGGAACAAAGAGAAAAAGAAAATTAAAAGCAGGTGAAATATCTACGATTAATAGTTCATGCAAGAAGAAGGGACAGGAAAGGAAACGATATCAGAAATCTAGTTGGCGTGAATGCATTCAGAAAGGTAGTTTTGCCACTGTATCTGACCCGGATCAATGCTCTGTAGAATAAAACACATTCAGGTACATTCGGAAAAGCTAAAATGCAATGGACAAACAACATAACTGAATACATGAACTAGATATATGAAGAACACTAAAGTTCCAAACATATTTGTGGGAAATAAAACAGTTCCATACATACTTGTGGAACATGTGTGGGAAACAACAGCTCCCTACATGTTAGTGGACAATGTGTGTTAACATACCATTTCCATATGTACTACTGGATAATGTTGAATATGGCCGTTCCATACATACTTGCGGAACATATGCCGTAATCAATTATGGACCATCCTTGAAGACTACGGGATACAAGGACAATTGCTAGAAAACATTATGGCCGCGTACCACTCGAGCCAAAGTGCAGTAAAAAGACAAGAAGGTATATTAGATATGTTCACAGTCAATACAGGACTGAGACAGGGATGTGTGCAGACGATCAGTGCCTGTTTTATAGCGACGAGGGCAGACTAAAATTATATTAATAAACTGAGTTCAAAATGCAGCAGATACAATGTAACTATAAATACAGTCAAAACCGAAGTAATGCAAGTTAGCAGATCTCCTGCTCCACTAAGTATACAGATTAATAGAACAACTCTGAAACAAGTTACAGAATTCAAATATCTTGGAAGTATGATCACAGAAGATGGTAGATTGGACAGAGAAATCGAAATCAGGTGTAACGCATCAAGTGCATTTAAATATCAACTATCACCCTTACTGGAACATCCACATATACCCATGCCCACAACACGACATATTATAAGCAGCATATTCACACCAACCCTATGCTACCAATCTCAATTTTGGATATTATTCTAATCACACTTTCGCAATATCGACACCTGTGAGATGAGGTGTCTGTAGAGAGCTGCCAACTTAACAATTCGAGGCAGAATAAAAGATGCTGTTATCAGACGGATAGTGGGATCAACACCATATGCCACATTTATTGAAAGACAGCAGATCAAGTGGTTTGGCCACCTCGTTAGAATGCAACACCATCAACTACCAGCACTGGTCTTACATCAAAGATCATCTCCGACGAGAGCAAGAGGACGTCCAAGAAGAAAATGGATTGACGACATCAATGACATTGTGCAATCACACGGAATGACACTATCCAATACCACCCATTGGCGCTGCAGCGCCAATTAATCCTCCCCACGAAGTTTTGCGACAAAAGTGGAAGATGATAATGATGAATAGAACACTTCCATATATACTAGTGGTGACTTATGTTGAATATATGAGTTCCATAATACAAATGTACAATGTTTGAGGAATATAATACTTACGTACATACTAATGACGAACATTTGCGGAATATAACAGTTCCATATGTACTAATGTAGAGTGTTTGTGAAATATAAGAGTTCCGTAATACTAATGTAGAATGTTTGTGAAATATAATAATCCCGTACATGCTAATGGCAAACATTTGTGGAATATAACAGTTGCATACATACTAATGTAGAATGTTTGGGGAATATAGTACAAATTACTGGCGAACATTTGTGGAATATAACAGTTGCATACATACTAATGGCGAATATTTGGGGAATATACAAGTTCGATAAATACTAATGTAGAATGTTTGGGGAATATAACAGTTGCATAATAATAATGTAGAATATTTGGGGAATATACCAGCTCAATATTCAAGAATTTGAAATCAGCCATCGGCGATATGGAAGCAGGTCACTTTACGCTGATTTCGTTGATATGATGCTTAGGACGTTCAGAAATCAGTGCAAACTACTGAACGTAACATTGCCAATTATATCACAAGCAGTCAATACATGCTGAGGTTAAGTGGAACGTCCTGTAAAGGACACGAAAGTCAGTTTGTGTGGGTGTAGGTAGAGGTATGATGTCCGGCAGTTAACTTGTCAGCCGTGATTTCGGGATGCGTATTGTTTTTGAGATGGCTGAAAGATTAACTGTAGATTGCCAGTGTGCAATTGCTAAAAATAAGTTCAATGCTCATCACAATGTGTTCCACTGTCACCGTCCTAGATATCTAGGGGAATGAAACTCGGGCTCATACAGGCAACAAACTCCGTTCAGATACATTCTAACATCATTTATTTATATTATGTTACAGTAAGCTGGCGAAGTAAGGTCTTCGCAAGCTAGCAACCCTCAAGTCGCGTATCACAGGAGTTTACAATAAAGCAATTTAACATGATCATTACACCAACTCTATCAGCTATCTAACATATGCATAAGACCCCTAAATACACGTTGGTTTTAAGCTATCAAGTCCCCCTTAAGGTAAGCCCTGTTGCTTCTTCGATGTCCAGTCCGTGTCTGCCCTCTAACGTGTCTCGATCGGACACGGGCTGTAACTCTCCTTGAGCTTCTCGTGGAACAGGTCCTGGCACGCGGTCAGCGTGTCCACGGAGCTGTAGGCGAACTGGCCTATGCTTCTCGAAGGCTCTGGATTGTTCGAGCATTCGAGTGTGTCTCCCTTGTATTGGGGTTATGCCCCTTCTCTAATTCCCTTCTATCTTTATGTTTCTACCGACTTCATGTGAGACTCTGACAGGGGCCCCCCTCCCCCCGCTTCTATGGGTTAGTATATGGTAATTAGTCTGCACTAACACTGTCATAGGATCACATGAAGTTGGTGTTTGGTAGTTTCGTGGATGGGAACCTGGCCATATATATATTTGCACTATTAACTCATGTATTTCCCCGTACAACAATCCAGGGTGATTGCTGGAGAGTCCCTATCTCTTCCATATCCTTAAACATGCTTATCCGACCGAAGTTCCCTGACGCTTCTAGTTGTATTTGCAACCGCGCCCTTCTCAAGTATCCATTTGATACCCAGATATTAAACTCTGTGTTAGAGAGGTTTAACAAGACAAATTGTCTTGGCTTATTTAAGAACACTTGCAATTCTTGTCCTGAATGTGTATTTTGATACATTTTTACTTCCGTATGTTTTATAGTGCTTAATATATATATGCACTCTTGTTTTCTCCCAAGTAACTACTTATGTTCCTGTTTGCCTGTTAGTGTGTTTACTGCTTTGTTACTTGCTCTAATAAAATGTGTGTGATTTATTTGTTAGTGTTTAGTTTTATGAGTATGTTCTACCTAATGTCTGAAGTGTGTGCTACCTGTGGGTATGTGGTGTGTAGTACATCTCTAAGTGTCACGAGCTGGAATATCCCTTGTCATGAATTACGTCATCTGTGTAACGCATGTACAGGGTATTCAAACAGTGATTCTTAGAGTGAACCTATTATATCTAACACTAAACATGTATACACAATTTTAGACAAGTGTTACATTTTACACTCAAAACGCAGACAAATTAAAATAAATACTTTTTGCGTACAATTTGTCCGCTCAGTATATCGCTATCTCATTTAATTCATTCACTCTCTGATTCGCACACCTTTCATTCAATATAATAATTTGTTAAAATATACAAATTCAGGTGAGGTAAATGTTTGTCGCCCTTAGCAAAAAGGAAACTGGCGATATGCTATAAGTGTCAAGTACTATCTGTACTGGTGATAAGAAATGGTTTATAAATTAAATTGCAATAATTGTATTTAGAGAAAGTTTTAACTATGAATGAAAATATTTGTGACATATTATGATAGAAACTGTATAATTTACATGTTCACATATTTTATGTATATAACAAAGCACAAATGTAATACATATTTAACTAATAACATTAAATTAATTAACTCCAACGACGATCCGTGTGTTGTCGTTCTTTCGTCCGTGTGTTGTTCCAATACTGTTTTAGAGTTCGTAGGTAACGTTTTGGTGTCACATCCCTGTGTTGTCTCTCATATGTCGTAATCGGTTAAGTATATCGCTGTTTGTATGTGCGATGTTCTGTTCTGTTAGTTTGCGAGTCAATTGAAATCACGCGTATGCACAGTTATTAATATTCGCATTGTAACTTTCAGTTCTGTGACTGATGAAATAATTTCACAAATGTTAATCTTCACAGTTCGGAATGTTCTTGATGTACTGCTAATTGCCAATGTGGCTCAATATAGTTAGCGGTTCTCACAGTTTCATTTCTGTGATAGATATAAGTAGAGTATTAAATCAGCTGTTGACACTTATAAGTTAAAGTTCTATAGTAAGTGTAGAGGTACACTGTTCTATGCAACAGACTAAAATCTCACCGCTTATTATATGGCGACTAATTAATGTGCATAATGTTAGTCTGCTGGTGCATTAGTTTGCCGTGATAATATGTCAGCAATAATATTATCCGTACCCTTGATGTGGCGGATTTCAAAGTCGAAATCCTGAAGTAGAAGACACCATCTTGATAATCGATGATTCTTTGGAACGCCTTGTTTAAGTACCAGCAGTGACGAATTATCGGTCAAAACAACAAAATGGGAACCTAAGAGGAACTTAGATAAACGACGCATACAAAAAAGTAGACTTAATGCCTCCAACTCAACTGTGGAATACTGGATTTCTGCCTTTTTAAGCTTGCGGCTGACATAGAGTATTGGATGTCTCACGCCTTGATATTCCTGCATCAGGCATCCTCCAATTGCGATAGCACTCGAATCTGTGGTCAGAATAAAAGGTATATCTATGTTTGGTAATCTTAATACGGTGGGTTAGAAAAAATTGATTTCAATTTGCACATTACATCCTCTAAACGGATACTCTTACAATTGCACATATTACATAATTGTATAGGTATCGATGTAAAAATAAGTCTAAATAATGTAAGAGTGAAAATAAATTTACTATAGGCATATATCAAAGTTATATGAAAAATTTTGCACCAACAGGAGTTAATGAACTGTAGCATGGTTTTTGCTCTTTCAATTTGGCGCAATGTTGATTGATATATGAATGAGATGGTAAATATGATGAACAATTTGTTTGTTATTCGGATCGTGGTGAAAGATTCATTTTGAAAGGTAGGTAATGTTATTTGAAGTTGCGTTAACAGCAAAAGTAGCAAGAGTGTCAGTGATTTGTCTTTGTTCATTCTACTGCTTGGTGAATGTGATTGTTTATTTTTCTTGGTTGAAGCATGCGTTTCAAAGACATTGTATTTATCTGGTAAATAGGTGGATGGTGAAATAACAATGGTAGTCTTTGTGCTGATGGATTTAGATCCGCATCGTTTGCTGGTTTTGTTCATGCAATAAAGCAGTTTGTTTGTATGCAAATGTTTCTGACTTTTGTTTTGTGTGAAGGTAATTGTTTGTATTTGTTTATTTGCATACTGATTGTTTGCAAGAATGATGCTTGATGGTGTTATTTCTGTATCTGCATAACTTTCTGCAGCTTTATGTGTTGTTTCTGTTTTAGATTTATGTGTCCTTAATCGATGATAACTTTGCGAGGAACACAGATGATGACACTCATTTGCTAATAATGATTCTTTGTCACTAGTAGTGTCCCTTGGATATCTTTGTATTCTTTGGTTATGTTTCTTGGAATTCATGTCGTAATTGTTTCTAGTTCTCAGAGAAACAAATTCTTTCGACTCATAAAGTTGGAAATTATGAGTTTTCCCAGTTGTTGGTTTGGTAACTGAGGTTTTGTCTTCATGAGAAACTGTCTGTAATGTGAAGTTGTCTTCATTGTCTTGTGTAGTCGTGTCGTTAAGAAGTACTGTTGTTGCTGTGCTTCTGTTATTGTTGTTCTTGGCATAATATGGTTTTGGTTGGGAGTGATTTAAAGAAGTCGAGTCGGTTTGTAATGACTCGTCAAGATGTTTGTCATGATTAAGAATAGTGGTTGCTATTGTGTCGTTGACTTCGTCGTTTCCGTTAAGAGAATGTGTCGTTAAAGTAGAATTGTCATCGTTGTTCTTGTCAATGTCGTTTTTGTTAGTCCGGTTATTGTCCCCTGTTGTCTCTGTTGAGTTGTTCATGTGGGTTATGTGAGTCATTTGTTTTGTCACTATATTGGCGTATTCTGTCTCTTGTTGCACATTTACAGGTTCACAATTTCGTGTTTCGGTTGCGTCCTCAGTTCGAGGTTTTATGCTGATGGTGTCATTGCAAGATTCAACCGCCCCTGTGGTATGCACCTCTGTGAATTCGTTTTGAATTCAGTCATCGGTTGTCTCCCTTGTGTTTTTGGCAGTTTGAGACATGCAAATGTGTTCTTTAGTTCTGGACTCACTGTTTGCTTTCTGGATGCAGTTTTTCTGTTCCCATTCTCTGATTTCATCTTCAGAACAGGATTCTATATTAGGAAGATTTCCAAGAATAATTTCAGCACAAGGATCTTCTAATACTGCGCATAGCACTTGTCCTGACAGAAAAGGTGTCTGAATTTCTGCCAGTGCTAGGGGGTATCTTTCGATGGTGCCTGCGAATGTGCGGCATGTTACGTATTTGTGTGTGTAGTCTTTGTCATTAACTAATGTTCTTTTAATTCCACAAAGAGTCGCCCCGCTATCTCGTATTAGTGTTTATTGTTTGTTATTAACAAAACCTGTCGCAAACTTTAACTTGCCTGTTGATGTTAAGGCTGTGTTGGCCATTTCGTTAGACAATGGGATTGTGTGGCCGCATAACAAAGTGGTATCAAGCTGAAATTTTCTGCAGGTGTTACATGTGTTATCGGTGATGGTGTTAATGATATCTACCGCATTACCTAACTCACTCGCACTTTCATTTTGGATGTCGCATTCGTTCTGTTGTTCAGTTTCTTCATCTGAAGATGTATCTATTAGTGCGGCATTGGCCTGCTTCATCATCTTTCTCCCATCACAACGTGCTGAAAAATGCCCATAACTCGCGCAAAAATAACACTTAACTGCCCTTTGATACGCGTTCCTTTTGTTTCTTTGTTTTTCTACTATCATTTGGAGATGATGTGGATAATTCGGTGATTTGTCACACATCGCGTACTGTTCGTGTGTTAGATGACAATACTGACACAAGACTGGTTTTGTGAACTTAGAGCGTTGTTTGAACATATTTTCATTAGGTTTTGAATATTTGGTGTTTGTAACCAATGCTGTTTCATTTTGGCTCATATTTAACTGAAAAATATCGCGGTTAGCTGTAAAATATGCGCTCCCCTTATTTTCTATTTCTTGGATAGTTTTACAATCCATTTGCCTTAAAAATTTAGAAAAAGGGGTTGGTATTGTGCTAATAATTTTATCAATTATAATTACCTCCTTCAGTTTATCATGGCTGTTATTTGTTTTTGCTGAGGTTATCCATTTTGTACAAATATCTTGGACTGTAGACATGTAGTCTATGAAAGTTTGGTTAGGTGATGGGGCTAATTTTGAGAACTGTAGTTGATAGCCTGCTGTGTCTAGTGAAAAATTTTGGAGTATTCTTTGTTTCAAATAATCGTAATCTTTCCTCATGTCTTGTGGAACTGTCTCTATCACTTTTAAGGGCTCTAATGCTAAATTTCTCATCAGAATAAATGACCAATCGATTATAGCAACGTTATGGTAAGTCATCAAACACTCAAAATTCTCTAAATATGCGCTTATTGAATCTCCTGAACAAAAGGGCTTGACTAAGCCTTTATATTTGTTGTATTTTTGTTCCTCTTCTTTACTTCTACTTTTGTTTACTGAAATTTCTAAGTTGGAGTCAATTTCCATTTGTTTCAGTTTTATCTGTGTTTCTGCGTTTAACTGGGCTTGCTTGGTCGCAGCTTCAAGCTCCATCTGCATCTTCTTCTCTTGAGCCTGCAGTTGCATTTTATTTTCTTCAGCTTCCATTTGCATCTTTCTCTCTTCTCTTTCCGCTTGCATCTTTTTCTCTTCTCTTTCTGCTTGCATCTTCTTCTCTTCTCTTTCCGTTGCTCTGTCTTCTCGTGCAATATTTTCTGATGCGTCTTTTGTGCCCATTCTGAAAGTTGCTCAGCAGTATACCCTAACATAATTCCTAATTCAATGCACTGTTCTAATGTTGACATCTTGTATTATCGTTAGTGTTCACTTTATTGAAATTAAATCCCTTTGAAATTAGTCTGGGTGTACAAAATTTGGTTATCCCCCTTAATGTTTATATTCAAATTTGCACGAGCAGGTTTACTTGGTTATGAGATTAGCATATATATAAAAACCAATACACAGAAAAATGTTACATCAATGAAAAATGCATGAGTATCGCTTAGAGATGTAATGAGCGACTCATCTTATTTTTCCTGGTTTCTTGACTGTAGTCTTGTTTGGTTCTGCTGTTTTCTCGCCACTGCTGGAGGAGAGGTTACATACACACGATATTTCGCGGAACAATCTGATGTTGGAATAAAAAAAATTTAGTAACTGTCACTGTAATTGTCCAGTCATGTCAATGTCAAATTTCATGAACATCATAATTATTTCAATTACTTTTGTAGAGGGACTGCAATAGCTCATTCACAGATAATACTATGATAGCTGCAAAGTTATAGACTTTGTCATGTACGAAAGTTGATATATTTTTTTTTTTTACTTGGCAAAACCAAGAGCTGTCTGGAAAGTAAAGCTTGTGCTTGCCAAAACCGGTTTCGAGCCCCCAAATAGCCTGTCACCGTCCTAGATATCTAGGGGAATGAAACTCGGGCTCATACAGGCAACAAACTCCGTTCAGATACAATCTAACATCATTTATTTATATTATGTTACAGTAAGCTGGCGAAGTAAGGTCTTCGCAAGCTAGCAACCCTCATGTTGCGTATCACAGGAGTTTACAATAAAGCAATTATACATGATCATTACACCAACTCTATCAGCTATCTAACATATGCATAAGAACCCTAAATACACTTGGGTTTTAAGCTATCAAGTCCCCCTTAAGGTAAGCCCTGTTGCTTCTTCGATGTCCAGTCCGTGTCTGCCCTCTAACGTGTCTCGATCGGACACGGGCTGTAACTCTCCTTGAGCTTCTCGTGGAACAGGTCCTGGCACGCGGTCAGCGTGTCCACGGAGCTGTAGGCGAACTGACCTATGCTTCTCGAAGGCTCTGGATTGTTCGAGCATTCGAGTGTGTCTCCCTTGTATTGGGGTTATGCCCCTTCTCTAATTCCCTTCTGTCTTTATGTTTCTACCGACTCCATGTAAGACTCTGACATCCACATTAATCTCATTGATTTCACTGCTCATCAAAATGAGTTCCACATTAATCTCATTGAATTCCATCTCATGACAATGTGTTCACCATTAATCTATTTGAGTTCCATGCTCATCACAATGAGTTCGCACATTAATCTCATTGAGTTCCATACTTATGAAAATGTGCTCCACGTTAATCTAATAAAGTTCGATGATAATCATAATGAATTCCACGTTAGTCTATTTAAGTTCGATGCTAATCATAATGAAGTCCACATTAATCTCATTGAGTTCCATGCTAATCAAAGTGTGATCCACGTTAATCTAATCAAGTTCCATCTCATCACAATGAGTTTCACATTAATCTAACTCAGTTCCATGCTTATCGCAATGAATGAGTTCAATTATTGATCTGAGTTCCATGCTAATTAAAATGTGTTCCACGTTAATCATATTGAGTTCCATGCTCATCACATTAAGTTCCACATTATCTCAATTAGTTGCATGCTCATCACAATGAGTTCAGCTTTAATCTCATTGAGTTCCACGCTCATCACAATGAGATCCGTATTAATCTCATTTAATTCCACATTCATCTTATTGTGGCAGTTGACTATAATTGAACACTTTAACTTACACGGCGTTGAGATGTTTACCGTCACCAACTAGAATAAACTCAAGAGACGAGTCATTCAAGCAGAAAAGACATCCATGGCGTCAGGCTGTTTACTGCAATGTTAAACTGTCAGTGTGAGATAGCTTCATGTCTTAACTGCTGACTTGAAGAAACCTGTGATACGAGCAAGCAAAGAGGACACACATAACTTACTTGTTTGCTGTAACATATAACTGTCTGTGATGGCGTAGTGTCTAACGGCCAACGTATTAGAACGAAAAGGGGAGATGCTTTATTCATACAGAGAAAATATACAAAGCATTGCATTGTTTTGTGTGACTGTTACGTTCAACTCTCAACGTTAGATGATTTACTTTCTGTCACAAAACTAGAACAAACTTGAAAGTCGAGTCATTCAAGTACTACTGCAACCACGATCGTTTGTTACATTGCGCTTCAAATAAGGCATAATAACTACAACCCAGGCAGGGACCAGGTATGGAGTTATACATTTGCACAGCACAAAGCCTGGGATGAATTGTAGAGACCATGTATTGCCCATGCAGCTTGATTCCTCTCTCGGCCTGCCTAGTTTACTCCAAAGGAAAGGTAACACCAATACGCCTGGAACAAAACAAGCCGCAGAAGCTGCCGGTTCAGCAAAGCAATTCTCTTACTATCCGCTTGTCGAAGCTTCAATCCTAGACCAGTCGCCGACTAAGAATTAGGGCATGTCCTGCCCTGCATTGCCATTTAGTCTGCAGGTTGCATTTGCTTGTACTAGGATACGTCTTGTACCCTCCAAAATGCACTCCTCCGATGGAAGCTGTTAGCATAATGTAGGGTGTCGGGTTTGGTGAGCGCCGCCCAACATTCGACGCTAGCAGAAAGCAGGTAGTACTGTCTACTGTTATACGGTAGCTCTGTCATATCTTTCTAAGACCTGGCAGGTAAATTCACGCAGAGATAATATTAATGGCATTGGGTTATTTACTGCGAAATTCAAATGAAGGTGTGTACTTACTTAATGTTTAAACTGTAAACAAACTAGAACGAACCATAGAGACGAGTCATATGCACAGAAGGGACATTCATGTTGCGTTTTTTTAAAAACTGTAATGTTCAGCTGTAGATGTGTGTAGACTTAATGTCTAACTGTCAATGATAAAAAACAAACTCGAGAGACGTGTCCTACAAAGGGAACGGACGTCAATGACGTTGAGTTGTTTACTGCAATGTTTCACAGTCGGTGAGTGATGACTTACGGCCAACAATCAACTAACTAGAACAAACCGGAGAGACAAGTCATACAAATAGAAGGAACAGACATGTTGTTGAGTATTTACTGCAATGTTCAGCTGTAGCGTATTGTCAACTGTCAACCAGCTAGAGGAGACCATAGAGATAAGTCATACAAATAAAAAGGACATAAAATGTTGTTGAGTTGTTTACTGAATTGTTCAACCGTCCGTGTGTGATAATTTATGTCTAACAGCAGCTAACTAAAACGATCCCTAGAGACAAATCATTCAACACATGATGATTGTTAACCGCATATCCATGTTTGTTGGGTTTCCTCTCCTTATCGACAGGATAGACAACAGTTGCACAAATAAATCATCGCTCTTACTTCGGAGAATTAATAACAGATGAGACCAGGTGTGAAACAGAAGTAAGAAATATACTAGAAATTGTTAAAGTAACATTTAATAAGGTGGAACAATTGCTCACACGCCTAAACAACTGCTAAGCTATACATTAGAATCAAATGTCACCAAGTATTATATTTAATCTCCATATCGGAATGCACAGAAGCGCGGGCAATGTCTGAACAAACTCCTTCTGCTGTTTTATATCTTCCAATGGAAAATTAACCCTCCAACAACTCATTGTAAGTCTATCTGTTGCTGTCTGTTGCAGCTCTTTCCACATTCTCCTCTTCTTCGTGTATTTTTAGATCACCTCCTATTTCTTTTTCTTTCTTGCTTCTAGAGTATTGACTGTCTAGTTATGCTAAACAGTCTTTCCCAATGTGTGTACTATCCAACGGGAGTGAGTGTGAAATTGAAGCTGTCAAATATAGACGAATAGGAGGATTATCATGGCAAGAGAAGGCAACAAACATAGACCAATGTTGTAAGAAAACAGAGGGGGCTTCAAATGAAAATCGTAAATGTGTTTTTCCCTTTTATTTTTTAATGAATATACTCTGGAAAAGTAATGAACAAATGTATCATGTTTCGATGTGGTCACCACTGCGTTCAATGCAAGTCCTCTAGCACCGATCAAGTGCTTGGATTTCTGTACAAAAAAATATCTTTGGGGTCACTACTCGGTGTGCCTGACCCGGTCGTGAACAGTCTGTCACAGGAGTCACGGCGTTTTGAAACTTCCTACTCCACTCATAACTTGCTAGACTGACAGGCATGCATCACTAAACTGTATCTTAATTCGCCGATGAATGTCGCCCTTTCACTTATGAAAAAGCAAAAAAGGATAACTTAAGGCTGCTCACCTTTGGTGGATTTCAAAACTGAGACGGCCATCTTTAAACTGCCCTTAAGACGTCACCGCGTTCATTTTCTACATGATGTCAAGTGCTTAACACTCTTGACATCCTTAACAACAATATTGACATGTTACATGACAATGGTATGGTTATTGTGATTTCTAAGATACTTTTAATTTTTGTTTTTATTTGAAGCCCCCTCGTAAAAGACACGGCTTTGGGAACAATTTGAAGGGAAGCGTGCAAGGGGAAACACCGTTAGAAATACACACCAGCAATGGGCCAGAAGCAGTTTGCATAAGTGCCCGTGAAGACCCAGACCAGAGAGTAGTGGAGGTGTATTACATCTGACCTTCAATCCGGAGAGGTCTTCACATTGTATATACAGATATACCTTTACTTTTAAACTACCACTTTTCACATTTTCAACAGTTTAACTTACGACAGCTGCCAATGACAACCGCATCTCGTAGCCCCTATTCAGATGTGCTTGTTACTTTCTGCCTATACCCGCCTTTCTTATGAAAGCTTCATTCCTCCCGTTGTCTCGCTCCATTGACTAGAATGTTCCGCTCCATGACTAGAATGTTCCACTCCATAGTCCAGCATGTTCCGTCCATTGTCTAGATTGTTCCATTCCATGTGTGAAATGTTGTACTCCATTGTCTAGATTGTTCTGATCCATTGTCTAAAATAACAACAGACAAAGAGAAAGGGGAGGCGTTTCTCCAGAGATTTTTAGAGCAGACTAATCATAATGATGCGGACACCAGGGATGCAGTTAGAGAGGAGCTATCTGGCACCACGAAGAATATGCAGTATGAAGACATCATACGGGTGGAAGATGTTAAACACATTTTGAAAAAGGCAAAAGACACGGCACCAGGGCCCGATGGGGTCAGGTATGGCCACATGAAGGGTTTGAGCGAAGCAGACCTGGAGGAGATGACCGACTGCTTTAACCAGAGCATTAGGACAGCATCAGTACCGCAGGATTGGGTGCACAGCTATCTCATCCCTCTCCCAAAACCATTCAAGGATCAGTCAAAGCTTAGCGGCTTTAGGATTATCACCCTTCAAAATACATTTGGGGAGGTTTTAGAGAAGATAGTCGCTGTCAAGCTGCAAGAGTTTTTGGAAAGCGGGAAGCTTCTTCCAAGAGGCCTGGGGAGCTACAGGCCAGGAAAAGATACCTGGTCAAATGCAGCCACTTTTGCCTTTGATGTTTATGAGGGGTTCCAGAGTAGACAGGAAACGATGGCAGTAGCGCTTGATCTCGAGGATGCGTACAATAGAGTTCGATATGATATTTTGATGACCGCACTGATGGAGAAGGGGGTCAATCCCTGGTTGGTGAACTGGATAGCAGCCGTCCTGTACTCTCGTCGAGTTGCTCTCCGTCTGGGCGCATGGACCTCAGAGCCACATATGTTAACCCCGGGACTGCCACGGGGATCTGCAGTCTCTCCGGTGCTCTTTAATGTGTATACGAGCAAGATTGCAAACCTAGAAGCACCAGGGGTTGGAAGAATACTAACATTTGCAGATGATATTCTTGCATATAGGCAGGGGAGAGATAGGGAGCAAACAGCCCAGGAGTTACAGGCGACAGTAGATAAAGTGATTGACTGGTGCACAGAAATGAGTGCTGTCATCCACCCGGAAAAGGCTGCTGTTTTGTGGTGCTCTCTGGACAACAGGATTGTAAGAGCTGATACTCCAAGCCTCGCGATAGATGGTAGAAATGTCAGCAGAGAGAACAAACTGAAGTATCTGGGGATCACATTTGACAGGAGCCTATCCTTCAAGGACCATGTGAGTAGTTATATATGTTGCATACTCCCCCCAAAATTGTGGAGCCTCCACGTGGAGCTTGTGGAGCGCTCCGTGTGGAGCTTGTGGAGTGCTCCACGTGTAGCTGGGTGGTGTCTGGTGGTGCTGGGATGATGTGGAGTTTGTGGAGCCTGTGGAGGGTGGTCAAGGGACCCCTCTTAGTTGTGTCTTTGGGTTGTTAAGCTCGTTGTTTTTGGCGGGTAAAATTTTTTAAAAAAGAAAAAAGTCTGATCTAATGAGCTGGAGGCTCATCATGTGTGTATGTGGCCAGGGTGGAGTGGAAGGAGCCGGCGTAAATAGTAAGCGCAAAGAAGGTGGTGGTCGGTGGTGCGACGTGTATAGTGACGTCATCGGTCCCTCGTAGTTGTATGTTTGGGCTGTTAGGGTCGAATTTTTGGTGGAAAAGTATGGTCTAAGGGGTAGCGGGGGTATTAGGGATGATGTCTCCGCACCTCCTTGTCGCATCTTTACCATGTTAAGATCGCTGTTTTGGCAGGAAAAGTATGTTTTTTTAATTAAAAATTAAAAATAATTTAATTTTTTTAAAAATTTTTTAATTTAAAAAAATATTTCAATGGAAAATAAAAGATATTGGTTAATAGTGGTTGGGCGGGGCATAAAATCTATTATCAAACGGTGTTAGCCCATTAAATGAAAATCTTAAAAAGAGTAAAGATGGCCGCTAGTTCGTGTTGTAGTGGTATGGCTTAGTGTTATTTGATGTTAAGGGTTGGGTGAGTGAAAGCGTATCTCGATGGGTGCTTCCAAACAATATCAGCATACAGTGTCAGATCGTTAAAGAGAAACCTTAAAGAAACATGTCAAGATGACCGGCGGTGTCCTCCGTAGGTGCCGGGTTCGAATCCCAGTGGGGAGGTCGAGCGGGGTAGAAGAAATATTGATAATGTCGTTGTTACTTAGTTGTGATGGCGATATCTGGTGGTAGTAATAGGCTATGTGCAGCAAAGGAGAGGTGGTGTGTTGGTTGAAGCTTAGGTGGTGCCCCAGACGAGATGACAGGGTCGAATCTCGGTGCTGTGCCACTGGTAAGGGTAATAGGCGCCAGCGTGTGGGGTGTCTAGCTGGTCATACGGGTTAGGATTAGGGACAGTCTGTCTCTCCGTATCGCTGTGTCCACAAGTCCAAGGGGAAAACAGGCAGCCGATTTCACCTTTGTACCTACGAGTCACAAAATATAACCTAACTTAAAAATCAGAATATGATTCATAACCTCAACAGGTGTTGCCAAAAATCAATACTCATTTTCATAACGGCTAATCCAGGGGCTTATCGTCGTCGTAATGAAGTAGGTGGTTTATTAATGTTATTGATGTATCCGCCATGGCAAATAGTTCGCAAGATTAATAACAGTTCATATAAATGTCGATAGAGGATTAAGAGCTTAACACCTATTGTCGGGCCATCCACAAAAAATCAATACCGCCACGCTAGATTCTTCTCATAATTGCGACCAATGGCTTATAGATATAACCATTATTGCAGACACAGTTGTGTGCAGACTAATCTAACAGGTCACAGGTCTATGCCGTATCGACAAAAACGGTGAATAAATACTGTAGAATATTCACTGTACAAAGCAGTCTCTACCAGCCGATCAGATCGGGGAAACCAGACAAGACAACCTTTTGTTACGAGTCCACAGCAGCATATATCGTGTATAAAACGACCATCCTGTGTCAGGCAGAAGGACCTCTTTTTGACAACACCAAAACAGATCTCATCAAGTAGCAAGTCGCTAATTGTAAGTTGGATGTTGATAAATCTTTCACATTTTCATTATGTTTCTTCATGTCGACACACCATTAACCTAACAATACTAGTATAATACAGGGGGATATATAGGACTAGATGCATATAACTGATGAGGAAACAACAAAACATTGTCTTAATATTTCATATTAGGCTATGTCTCTCGTTTTTCTATGTCCGAGTCGTCCTGGGGCTATCGAGTAAAACCAAAGAACACCCCGACATCAATATAACATAAACTGGTCTCGAAAAGCAGCAAAGGCGCCTGTAAATAACTCATCACATTGTCCGACTAAGCTTTTCTCATAGTCATAGAGGAGAGATGCACCTGAAAAATATGTTTTCATGTCATATGTATATAAGAAGCTATACACAGGCGATCTCTAAGGACAAATTTCCTCATGTCACGGTGTAAAAATTACAGAAGTCGCTCAAATTTATACATTAAGAGTGAAAAAAGCATATTGTATATACGGTATTTCATATTTTCCTGTGGGACTTGGCCATTTGTTGTTCTATCTGGTCATGGTATGTATATTTTCCACACATCTCCACTGATGTTTTTCATCTTGTCTGCTTATTGCCCATGCTTCACAACCCTACACAAGTGCAGGTTCTATGAAAGACAGAGACAATTTGTGGACATTATTAACCAAAAGGAGAAACAATGTAAAGCAAAGTAAGGAAATTGCTCTCAGAAATTATCGACTCGACCTTCAACTTGACTAATTAACCTCACATATTCCCTACTGACTCTCCCACTTTGCCCAATCGCTATTACAACTTGTCGACTGCCTCTCACAAAATACCCACGGGGTTTACTATATGTATTATATAGCCACACTCAAGCGCTCTCACAGTCACAAGAATAACGAAACACAGGAATTTAAGTCTGTTGTTTATTCAACATGTTTATTTTCTTCTTTTTGGTTTACAGTCAAAGTATAGAAATTCGCCCAACCACCTTGTTGCTGAAGTATCCAAGGACTTAGTTTATCAGTCATATATTCGCCTACAGATTTCGCGAAGCGTTCTTCCAACACCTGGACATTCACATCTGCATTGTAAGAATTTTCAACCAGATGCTTACCCAGACGCATGGCAAATGCAAACAGCATAATTATTCTCCCATAGTTGATGACGTTATAGCCAAAGAGTTCATCACCAACTGAAACAAAAACTTGGAAAACGTGTTCGGGTTTGATACTGCATACTAGTCTCGTTAACAACTCATCGTGTTGTTTGGCTATTTGACTTACTAAATTAGACAAAGTCGAGTTACTTGCCCTTGTAGAATTGTAGGAGCTAATAATAGTCAACGCCATATTCACCATCTCGTTATGAACGTGTTTCAAAACCACCGTTGCTTGTGTCATTATTATACTGCTAGCTAACTTACACCCAAAAAAAAATAAATCAAACGATGACTAACCATCAAAAATCTGAGTCAGTAGCGTGATACTTGATGCAAAGTGTTCAAATGGGCTAATACTATCACCCGACAGGTTAATAAATAGAAACAATATCAATAACCAAAACAGAATGAACACACACACACACACACGATGCCCATGGTCAAAGAGAGTAATAATTTAAGCCTCTCCGCTTTTGGTGCTCCAGCTGTTAATGAGAGGGGCAGTCGTATCCAGCAAAGATTGATGATCAAGACTGTTGATCTCTAGCCTGTGAACTCCTCGGTCTTAGAAAATATCAGCCTGGCAGTTACCACAATATATAATACATATAACTGTGCAGTCTTAAAGGAAACAAATCAGGATAATAACACAGAAACACCTACATCATCAACTTCTACTGGAGAAAGTAATGTTACAGATGGTTCAAAGTCAAATGTTTCTGTAGGAAGCAACCAGCCAGTAGGAATGTCTTCACATTTGGAATATTTATCAAACTTGTCAGTTGACAATTGTTACTTGCTTGAAGGCAATTACAACAGTTCTAATTCACAGAATTGTAAGTTAGTCGCAGAGTCCAAACCAGCAGTGGGTGAGAATACAACCCAACTTGCCTTACAAACCGGTTTACACCTGACATCGGTTTTGTCAGCGCCCAGAAAAATTTTCAAAAAAGGACGTCCTTCTTCCAAAAAGCAAAAGAAACGTCAAAGAGAAAAACGAAAACATGGAGTACAACACTTGCAAACGAAAGAAATTCCTGACCCCACTCACACTGGATGTGACACAGAGCAAAGGCTTCATTCCCAAAACATGGTATTGGTGTGCGAGCAGATAAATAAATTATATTCTTCCACAGTATCACCTTGTAATCCTAAATTTGAAACTAACCATAAAACTTTCAACTCACCATGCACAATGACACGTGTTTTTGGTAGACTGATATCATATTCAGAAGATGAAAATTGTTTTGAAGCTGATGCTGACTCTTGCTTCTTTACCCCAGCTCTATCATTAGAAATGTTGTTCTGCAAGAAAACAACTTCGGGCAGTCAGGCAGCAGTAGATCTACAAGAGCCAAAATTTGATTTGCTTGATGATATGTCTTCCGATGAGACTGTTGACCTTCTGCCTAGTAGTCATGGCCCAGACTCTGAGTCTCTCAAGAAAATTAATGCATTGTGGAATGAAAACTATCCTACGGCTGGTTTCCGAAGTTGTTCCTCTGACTCAACAGATGAAATACAACACCCAACGATTAAGGTTTGTATAAATAGTGATTTTCATGATCATAGTCACGTTATAGTATAACTTTCCCTTTCTCAAGTCGTGGCCGAAGAAGGTCGACAGTCTGCTTTTGATGCAAGTTACCTGTTCTCTTTGTGGGTTTTCATCCACGATGTCTTTATTACACTATTTATCCGTTCAATGTATTTTCGGCAGTCATCTATAAAATCACTGATATGTAAATTCCACACAATTTCTCGACTTTCTTATATAAACCAAACAATCAGTATAATAAAAGATAATACTGGAAAATACTTTATTTAACATAATTTTGTGTGCGTCTAAGCTCATATACCACTATTTATGGATAAGTATAATCGCATGTCATTATGTTTTTCACTGTAAACAGTTGCGTTTGATTAAGATTTTGCCACTTTCATAGTGATGTGTATATGTTGAAGTTATTTAACTTTCACTATAAATAGCTATTATCTGTTAGGGTGTTGTAACTTTTCACTGTCCATTAATGACTAAGCATTGAAGTCTTGTAAGTTTCAATGTGATTTTCTCCTCCACAGGTTAATTTTGCAGCAGACCCTCACCTCTTGACAGTTCATATCGTTGGCACCGAAGAACGCAATGGTAACTGGCATCATGTAATCAGAGAACGTGAGAATTTTGAAAGGTGTATACTAGAGTTGGAACAAATTCTGACCCCAGTCCTAGGGACCAGTCACAGAATCAAAGTCTTGGAGCAGAGAAAAAGTCAAGAACAATTGTGAAGGCTGCATAGTCTAATTATATTTTATATGTTTCTCTCTATCATAGTAAAACAGTTATAACAAGAAAAAAACTTGTATGCTTTTCTTAATTTAACACGCGTTTTCAGGTCTTTGTGTCTTTGTGTTTTGTAGTTTTGTGGTATTGTTCTTGTGTATGTGAGGTTGTTAAGCAAATAGGGGGAAAAATATTGTCCAAATAAAGACATTTTTCAACTAATCTTATAAATATGTTGTCCAAACCTATAAACATTAGGAAAATGTGTTAACCAAATGGGAAAAATATTAGCCAAGTGGAGAAATATCTCAACCATACTTATGAAAAGGAGGTAAATGTGTTAACCAAATGGGGCAAAATGTTGGCCAAAACATGAAACATCTTGACCAATCTTATAAATATCTCGTGTAAACTTATAAAAAAGTAGGAACAAATATTGCTTCTGTAGTTATGTCAAACGTGTCTTGAACTTTTATCTGAACAGACATTTCACAAGACATAATCATCAACGTCAACACTTTCCCTCTTTTACATTACCGAAAACTTCAACTTATCAGTCCAGAGTATCCACTAAAGAAGCCCTTATACATACTAATCACACATCTCATCACACTCTTGGTTCTTTCTTTTCTAACACAAAATGCCTCTGTCTTTCATAGATAGCTTCACAACTTTTCCATGGCGCACCACTAAGAACTCCAAACCTTCGTTGCACAGGAGCTCTACTGAAACAGTCATAACAACATTTATGGCAATAAAATCTGTGGCTCCACCTGGGATAGTTTCAATATCATCTGAGTATTCGTCAGCAAAGATCCACTTCCCATGGCTGCCATCTTCAACTTTCTATACAACAATGTCTGCTACACTAACCTTCCAGTGGTCCATCTTTCAACAATACAAAGAGTGTTCTCGAAGTCTAACTAACATAATATTTCTTACTTTGTCCACCTATTTCACACGTTGTCATTTCACAGCTGCAATAACGACAAGTCTGCAACCAACACTGTCTGCTATGAAGTCGACCTTTCTTAAAACCACGTCTGTCTTAATGAGCCCTTGAATACCCTCTACCAGATCTTATAACCGACTTTCAACGTTTCATACCAAATAACAATAACACTCTCTTTGATTACAGAACAACCGATTTTCTGCTGACTAGGCAGGTTTCTCAATCTAATGGAGATAAATCACCTGTCCTCCTAACATACTAGGTACTTTTCTAGACAACGAATGTGGTCATCAACCAGCACCCCTAAGAAGAACTTGAAAACAGCAACAGAGATTGGGTTTTTGAGACGAATTCCTTGGACTACCAGAGTAACTAACGCTGATCGCCTAAAAGAGCCTACAAAACATAGAGCCTTATATACATCAAACACAACAAACTCTTTCTTACTAACCCTAACCCTAACTATACATCATCTAACCCTAACCCCTAACCCTAACTTTAACCCCTAACCCTAACCCTTAACCCTAACCCTAACTATACAGCAAAAACAACAAACTCTGTCTTAAGAGACATAGATACAAACCAGTGTTAGAAATGGAAAAAGTTAAATTTTAATTAAAATTTTAAACTAATAAATCGCAATTTTATTGCTCGCTTCACTTAATATACAGATATAGGCTAAGTATAGGTATAAGTTAGGTATAGGACGTATATCGAAGTTACATCTTGCGCAATAAAATTGCGATTTATTAGTTTAAAATTTTAATTAAAATTTAACTTTTTCCATTTCTAACACTGGTTTGTATCTATGTCTCTTAAGACAGAGTTTGTTGTTTTTGCTGTATAGTTAGGGTTAGGGTTAAGGGTTAGGGTTAGGGGTTAAAGTTAGGGTTAGGGGTTAGGGTTAGATGATGTATAGTTAGGGTTAGGGTTAGTAAGAAAGAGTTTGTTGTGTTTGATGTATATAAGGCTCTATGTTTTGTAGGCTCTTTTAGGCGATCAGCGTTAGTTACTCTGGTAGTCCAAGGAATTCGTCTCAAAAACCCAATCTCTGTTGCTGTTTTCAAGTTCTTCTTAGGGGTGCTGGTTGATGACCACATTCGTTGTCTAGAAAAGTACCTAGTATGTTAGGAGGACAGGTGATTTATCTCCATTAGATTGAGAAACCTGCCTAGTCAGCAGAAAATCGGTTGTTCTGTAATCAAAGAGAGTGTTATTGTTATTTGGTATGAAACGTTGAAAGTCGGTTATAAGATCTGGTAGAGGGTATTCAAGGGCTCATTAAGACAGACGTGGTTTTAAGAAAGGTCGACTTCATAGCAGACAGTGTTGGTTGCAGACTTGTCGTTATTGCAGCTGTGAAATGACAACGTGTGAAATAGGTGGACAAAGTAAGAAATATTATGTTAGTTAGACTTCGAGAACACTCTTTGTATTGTTGAAAGATGGACCACTGGAAGGTTAGTGTAGCAGACATTGTTGTATAGAAAGTTGAAGATGGCAGCCATGGGAAGTGGATCTTTGCTGACGAATACTCAGATGATATTGAAACTATCCCAGGTGGAGCCACAGATTTTATTGCCATAAATGTTGTTATGACTGTTTCAGTAGAGCTCCTGTGCAACGAAGGTTTGGAGTTCTTAGTGGTGCGACATGGAAAAGTTGTGAAGCTATCTATGAAAGACAGAGGCATTTTGTGTTAGAAAAGAAAGAACCAAGAGTGTGATGAGATGTGTGATTAGTATGTATAAGGGCTTCTTTAGTGGATACTCTGGACTGATAAGTTGAAGTTTTCGGTAATGTAAAAGAGGGAAAGTGTTGACGTTGATGATTATGTCTTGTGAAATGTCTGTTCAGATAAAAGTTCAAGACACGTTTGACATAACTACAGAAGCAATATTTGTTCCTACTTTTTTATAAGTTTACACGAGATATTTATAAGATTGGTCAAGATGTTTCATGTTTTGGCCAACATTTTGCCCCATTTGGTTAACACATTTACCTCCTTTTCATAAGTATGGTTGAGATATTTCTCCACTTGGCTAATATTTTTCCCATTTGGTTAACACATTTTCCTAATGTTTATAGGTTTTGACGACATATTTATAAGATTAGTTGAAAAATGTCTTTATTTGGACAATATTTTCCCCCCTATTTGCTTAACAACCTCACATACACAAGAACAATACCACAAAACTACAAAACACAAAGACACAAAGACCTGAAAACGCGTGTTAAATTAAGAAAAGCATACAAGTTTGTTTCTTGTTATAACTGTTTTACTATGATAGAGAGAAACATATAAAATATAATTAGACTATGCAGCCTTCACAATTGTTCTTGACTTTTTCTCTGCTCCAAGACTTTGATTCTGTGACTGGTCCCTAGGACTGGGGTCAGAATTTGTTCCAACTCTAGTATACACCTTTCAAAATTCTCACGTTCTCTGATTACATGATGCCAGTTACCATTGCGTTCTTCGGTGCCAACGATATGAACTGTCAAGAGGTGAGGGTCTGCTGCAAAATTAACCTGTGGAGGAGAAAATCACATTGAAACTTACAAGACTTCAATGCTTAGTCATTAATGGACAGTGAAAAGTTACAACACCCTAACAGATAATAGCTATTTATAGTGAAAGTTAAATAACTTCAACATATACACATCACTATGAAAGTGGCAAAATCTTAATCAAACGCAACTGTTTACAGTGAAAAACATAATGACATGCGATTATACTTATCCATAAGTAGTGGTATATGAGCTTAGACGCACACAAAATTATGTTAAATAAAGTATTTTCCAGTATTATCTTTTATTATACTGATTGTTTGGTTTATATAAGAAAGTCGAGAAATTGTGTGGAATTTACATATCAGTGATTTTATAGATGACTGCCGAAAATACATTGAACGGATAAATAGTGTAATAAAGACATCGTGGATGAAAACCCACAAAGAGAACAGGTAACTTGCATCAAAAGCAGACTGTCGACCTTCTTCGGCCACGACTTGAGAAAGGGAAAGTTATACTATAACGTGACTATGATCATGAAAATCACTATTTATACAAACCTTAATCGTTGGGTGTTGTATTTCATCTGTTGAGTCAGAGGAACAACTTCGGAAACCAGCCGTAGGATAGTTTTCATTCCACAATGCATTAATTTTCTTGAGAGACTCAGAGTCTGGGCCATGACTACTAGGCAGAAGGTCAACTAGTCTCATCGGAAGACATATCATCAAGCAAATCAAATTTTGGCTCTTGTAGATCTACTGCTGCCTGACTGCCCGAAGTTGTTTTCTTGCAGAACAACATTTCTAATGATAGAGCTGGGGTAAAGAAGCAAGAGTCAGCATCAGCTTCAAAACAATTTTCATCTTCTGAATATGATATCAGTCTACCAAAAACACGTGTCATTGTGCATGGTGAGTTGAAAGTTTTATGGTTAGTTTCAAATTTAGGATTACAAGGTGATACTGTGGAAGAATATAATTTATTTATCTGCTCGCACACCAATACCATGTTTTGGGAATGAAGCCTTTGCTCTGTGTCACATCCAGTGTGAGTGGGGTCAGGAATTTCTTTCGTTTGCAAGTGTTGTACTCCATGTTTTCGTTTTTCTCTTTGACGTTTCTTTTGCTTTTTGGAAGAAGGACGTCCTTTTTTGAAAATTTTTCTGGGCGCTGACAAAACCGATGTCAGGTGTAAACCGGTTTGTAAGGCAAGTTGGGTTGTATTCTCACCCACTGCTGGTTTGGACTCTGCGACTAACTTACAATTCTGTGAATTAGAACTGTTGTAATTGCCTTCAAGCAAGTAACAATTGTCAACTGACAAGTTTGATAAATATTCCAAATGTGAAGACATTCCTACTGGCTGGTTGCTTCCTACAGAAACATTTGACTTTGAACCATCTGTAACATTACTTTCTCCAGTAGAAGTTGATGATGTAGGTGTTTCTGTGTTATTATCCTGATTTGTTTCCTTTAAGACTGCACAGTTATATGTATTATATATTGTGGTAACTGCCAGGCTGATATTTTCTAAGACCGAGGAGTTCACAGGCTAGAGATCAACAGTCTTGATCATCAATCTTTGCTGGATACGACTGCCCCTCTCATTAACAGCTGGAGCACCAAAAGCGGAGAGGCTTAAATTATTACTCTCTTTGACCATGGGCATCGTGTGTGTGTGTGTGTGTGTTCATTCTGTTTTGGTTATTGATATTGTTTCTATTTATTAACCTGTCGGGTGATAGTATTAGCCCATTTGAACACTTTGCATCAAGTATCACGCTACTGACTCAGATTTTTGATGGTTAGTCATCGTTTGATTTATTTTTTTTTGGGTGTAAGTTAGCTAGCAGTATAATAATGACACAAGCAACGGTGGTTTTGAAACACGTTCATAACGAGATGGTGAATATGGCGTTGACTATTATTAGCTCCTACAATTCTACAAGGGCAAGTAACTCGACTTTGTCTAATTTAGTAAGTCAAATAGCCAAACAACACGATGAGTTGTTAACGAGACTAGTATGCAGTATCAAACCCGAACACGTTTTCCAAGTTTTTGTTTCAGTTGGTGATGAACTCTTTGGCGATAACGTCATCAACTATGGGAGAATAATTATGCTGTTTGCATTTGCCATGCGTCTGGGTAAGCATCTGGTTGAAAATTCTTACAATGCAGATGTGAATGTCCAGGTGTTGGAAGAACGCTTCGCGAAATCTGTAGGCGAATATATGACTGATAAACTAAGTCCTTGGATACTTCAGCAACAAGGTGGTTGGGCGAATTTCTATACTTTGACTGTAAACCAAAAAGAAGAAAATAAACATGTTGAATAAACAACAGACTTAAATTCCTGTGTTTCGTTATTCTTGTGACTGTGAGAGCGCTTGAGTGTGGCTATATAATACATATAGTAAACCCCGTGGGTATTTTGTGAGAGGCAGTCGACAAGTTGTAATAGCGATTGGGCAAAGTGGGAGAGTCAGTAGGGAATATGTGAGGTTAATTAGTCAAGTTGAAGGTCGAGTCGATAATTTCTGAGAGCAATTTCCTTACTTTGCTTTACATTGTTTCTCCTTTTGGTTAATAATGTCCACAAATTGTCTCTGTCTTTCATAGAACCTGCACTTGTGTAGGGTTGTGAAGCATGGGCAATAAGCAGACAAGATGAAAAACATCAGTGGAGATGTGTGGAAAATATACATACCATGACCAGATAGAACAACAAATGGCCAAGTCCCACAGGAAAATATGAAATACCGTATATACAATATGCTTTTTTCACTCTTAATGTATAAATTTGAGCGACTTCTGTAATTTTTACACCGTGACATGAGGAAATTTGTCCTTAGAGATCGCCTGTGTATAGCTTCTTATATACATATGACATGAAAACATATTTTTCAGGTGCATCTCTCCTCTATGACTATGAGAAAAGCTTAGTCGGACAATGTGATGAGTTATTTACAGGCGCCTTTGCTGCTTTTCGAGACCAGTTTATGTTATATTGATGTCGGGGTGTTCTTTGGTTTTACTCGATAGCCCCAGGACGACTCGGACATAGAAAAACGAGAGACATAGCCTAATATGAAATATTAAGACAATGTTTTGTTGTTTCCTCATCAGTTATATGCATCTAGTCCTATATATCCCCCTGTATTATACTAGTATTGTTAGGTTAATGGTGTGTCGACATGAAGAAACATAATGAAAATGTGAAAGATTTATCAACATCCAACTTACAATTAGCGACTTGCTACTTGATGAGATCTGTTTTGGTGTTGTCAAAAAGAGGTCCTTCTGCCTGACACAGGATGGTCGTTTTATACACGATATATGCTGCTGTGGACTCGTAACAAAAGGTTGTCTTGTCTGGTTTCCCCGATCTGATCGGCTGGTAGAGACTGCTTTGTACAGTGAATATTCTACAGTATTTATTCACCGTTTTTGTCGATACGGCATAGACCTGTGACCTGTTAGATTAGTCTGCACACAACTGTGTCTGCAATAATGGTTATATCTATAAGCCATTGGTCGCAATTATGAGAAGAATCTAGCGTGGCGGTATTGATTTTTTGTGGATGGCCCGACAATAGGTGTTAAGCTCTTAATCCTCTATCGACATTTATATGAACTTTTATTAATCTTGCGAACTATTTGCCATGGCGGATACATCAATAACATTAATAAACCACCTACTTCATTACGACGACGATAAGCCCCTGGATTAGCCGTTATGAAAATGAGTATTGATTTTTGGCAACACCTGTTGAGGTTATGAATCATATTCTGATTTTTAAGTTAGGTTATATTTTGTGACTCGTAGGTACAAAGGTGAAATCGGCTGCCTGTTTTCCCCTTGGACTTGTGGACACAGCGATACGGAGAGACAGACTGTCCCTAATCCTAACCCGTATGACCAGCTAGACACCCCACACGCTGGCGCCTATTACCCTTACCAGTGGCACAGCACCGAGATTCGACCCTGTCATCTCGTCTGGGGCACCACCTAAGCTTCAACCAACACACCACCTCTCCTTTGCTGCACATAGCCTATTACTACCACCAGATATCGCCATCACAACTAAGTAACAACGACATTATCAATATTTCTTCTACCCCGCTCGACCTCCCCACTGGGATTCGAACCCGGCACCTACGGAGGACACCGCCGGTCATCTTGACATGTTTCTTTAAGGTTTCTCTTTAACGATCTGACACTGTATGCTGATATTGTTTGGAAGCACCCATCGAGATACGCTTTCACTCACCCAACCCTTAACATCAAATAACACTAAGCCATACCACTACAACACGAACTAGCGGCCATCTTTACTCTTTTTAAGATTTTCATTTAATGGGCTAACACCGTTTGATAATAGATTTTATGCCCCGCCCAACCACTATTAACCAATATCTTTTATTTTCCATTGAAATATTTTTTTAAATTAAAAAATTTTTAAAAAAATTAAATTATTTTTAATTTTTAATTAAAAAAACATACTTTTCCTGCCAAAACAGCGATCTTAACATGGTAAAGATGCGACAAGGAGGTGCGGAGACATCATCCCTAATACCCCCGCTACCCCTTAGACCATACTTTTCCACCAAAAATTCGACCCTAACAGCCCAAACATACAACTACGAGGGACCGATGACGTCACTATACACGTCGCACCACCGACCACCACCTTCTTTGCGCTTACTATTTACGCCGGCTCCTTCCACTCCACCCTGGCCACATACACACATGATGAGCCTCCAGCTCATTAGATCAGACTTTTTTCTTTTTAAAAAAATTTTACCCGCCAAAAACAACGAGCTTAACAACCCAAAGACACAACTAAGAGGGGTCCCTTGACCACCCTCCACAGGCTCCACAAACTCCACATCATCCCAGCACCACCAGACACCACCCAGCTACACGTGGAGCACTCCACAAGCTCCACACGGAGCGCTCCACAAGCTCCACGTTAAGGCTCCACAATTTTGGGGGGAGTATGCAACATATATAACTACTCATGTGGAGACGGTCGTGACAAGATCTCAAAAGGGACTCAATGCACTTAAAACTATGGCTGCAATGGACATAGAGCAGAGAATGCTTTTCACACTATACCAGCACTTGATCCTCTCAGTAATTGATTATGGATTAGGTCTGCTCACTGTCTCAGAGAGTCATCTGGTGAAGTTAGAGCGCATACAGAACAAAGCTATGCGGTTAATTCTGGGATGCACCAGAGACACCCCAGTAGGGTGTATGCGTTGCATTCTTGGTCTGCCGACAGTTGCTGGTAAGCTCAAGGTGATGCAGGCGAAGGCATACCTCAGAGTAGCTGCAGACACAGACCACCCACTGCATGAGGCGCTGGACGCAGTTAAGGGTCAGCGACTGATAAGAGGGAAATCATGTATGGCTCAGGCGGAGGATACGATCAGACAGGTGTGCCCCTTGGAGAACATTAGGCGTGGAGAGGAGTGGATCAGAGTGCCAGCGGAGCAGTCAGACTTGTGCAGAGTTATAATCACATTAAGCCGGGAGTGCAGGGAGTGGCCAGCAGGGGCCACGGAAGTGGAAATCCAGCAACTAATTCAGGACAATGCTCACTCGAGTGATGTGATTATCTACACCAGGGGTGGGCAAACTACGGCCCGCGGGCCGCATGCGGCCCGCCAAGTGATTT
This sequence comes from Cepaea nemoralis, assembly GCA_014155875.1. Taxonomy (NCBI): domain Eukaryota; kingdom Metazoa; phylum Mollusca; class Gastropoda; order Stylommatophora; family Helicidae; genus Cepaea; species Cepaea nemoralis. The sequence goes on from JACEFZ010025276.1 coordinate 220,829, forward strand.
TATGCGGCCCGTGAGGGCATTTAGAAATAAAAATGTTTAATTCGTTTTTAAGTTATTTTGTTGAATTTTACAGAATTTCATGTACCGTTATGATGAGTGTCAATAACAAATGTAAGATCGAAGATGAATGCCGTGTTTTTAATGGTGAAGTACTGTTTTATCAAATTTGGCAGCAAATCAGTTTGCTTCTTGTGTCGTGAGTCAGTGGCTGTCTTCAAGGAGTACAATTTAAAAAGACATTATCAAACAAAACATTCCGATTTCGGATACAATTTAACGACCGAAGAGAAGGAAAGGAAATGCCTTGAGTTGGTGAAAAATTTGGAGAAACAGCAAACTGTTTTCACTAAACAGTCTTCAATTCAAGATGCTGCAACTGAAGCTAGTCTTGTGCTGTCACACAGAATTGTAAAACAGAACAAGCCATTTTCTTATGGCGATTTCATCAAGGAATGTTTGCTAGATGCAGCAAACATTATGTGTCCAGAACACCCCCCCCCCCCCCCCCCCCCAAAAAAAAAAAAAACAGACTTGACAACATTACTTTATCAAGGAGAACTGAGGTAAGACATGTTGACAAGATAAGTGACAATTTGATGCATAAACTTCAAGATGCAAGTAAAAAATTTTTGTGGTACTCTCTTACATTGGATGTACATGATACTGCCCAATTATTGATATTTATACGTGGAATAAACACTTCTTTCAAACTCACTGAAGAGTTACTGAGTGTTGAGTCACCCAGAGACACAACCACATGCCATGATATATTCAATGCTGTTACTAACTGTATTGAAAGAACTGGGTTGGTTTGGAACAAGATGGCAAGTGTTACAACTGACGGAGCTCGTGCGTTGATTGGAAAAATGTAGGTCTTGTAAAGTTGATAAGTGATAAGATTAAAGCAGAATATCAAGATCACACATTATTACCACTTTACTGTGTGATTCATCAAGAAAGTCTGTGTAAAACTGTTTTGAATATTAAGCATGTTATTGACCCAGTTGTCAGTGTCATCAACTTCATCAGATCAAGAGGACTTAATCACAGACAGTTCAAGTCATTATTTGACGATTTGGAAACTGAACATTCTGATGTCCTGAACAATGTTCGATGGCTGAGTCTCGGCAAGGTGTTGAGGCGAGTGTGGGAACTCAGAGAAGAAATAGTGATGTTCCTAGAGATGAAGGGCATTGCATGTGACTTTAATACTAAAATTGTCAATAAAGAGTGGCAGTTAGACTTAATGTTTGCCATTGAAATTATGGAAAAGTTAAATGAACTGAATGTTAAACTTCAGGGTTGCACATGAATTGTATGTATATGTAAAATCATTTCACGCAAAACTCTCACTGTTCTCCAGACAATCAAATGAAAAAAGAATGACTGAAAAATACAAAGCCTAATTAGATGCATTGATTGAAGAATTTCGATGGAGATTCCAAGATTTCAAGAAATTAGAGCCATAGTTCAATATTCTCAGTTCACCTTGTAGTGCAGAAGCTGATACGGCCACAGAGGGCATACAGTTGGAGCTGCTTGACTTACAAGCAGATCATGACCTGAAAGAGAAATTCAAGACAGATGGTTTGCTGGATTTCTATGGATCTTTATCACAAGAATCATTTCCCAAATTGAAAAACTTTGCAGCTCAACTTTTATCATTATTTGGATCAACATACATTTGCGAACAAGAATTCTCTTGCTTGAAGATCAACAAATTTAGGAATAGGTCTTTATTGTCGGACTGCAACCTGCATGCTGTCATGCGAATTTCAACAAGTAAACTTGCTCCAGATTTCAAGAATATTGTTAAACGTTGCAAGCAGTTACATACATGTCATTAGAAATCAACAACTGTAGTGACAATGTAGTCGCTGTGTGTCTAAATTAAAGCCATTGATAGATAATAAAGAATATTTGTTATAATAACAAGTTGTAAAATCGTGTTAACAAATTAGTAAAAGTTTTTGTCCATATTGTCAAATATAATGTATAAGTGTATAAGTAAAATAAAATTGCAATAATTAGTTATTTATACTGCTTAATAACCTATAAATAATTAATAATTACTTATTGTGATAGGTTGCTGTAAATAATATATATATATATATATATATATATATATATATATATATATATATATATATATATATATATATATATATATATATATTCATTGGCACCTTGCCGTCTTGACAGACGATAGTTTGTGCTTTAAAAAGGCATAATAACTTTTAACTATGGCGGTAGCGAGTGTGACTGATAAGGCCAATTTGCGCTGTAAATGTCCGTTCACAGTGGGTGCATGTGAACACGTGGTCATTTCCACCATCATGCACCATCTTACGTCTCAAACGCTTGGTGTGTGACTTTTCTGCAATAATTTTCTCCTTTGACTTTATTCCATTTCTGATATTTGCCCTCCATGCAACACGTTCAGCGGCGACTTGCTCCCAATGTGCATTATCAATGCCTGTATCAATCATGTCCCGCTTACACACATCTTTGTATCGTAGTAGAGGCCGACCCTGAGATCTCTTACCCATCTGTAATTCACCAAAAAAGATATTCTTTGGTATTCTACCATCATCCATCCTCCTAAGATGTCCTATCCATCTAAGTCTACGAAGACTGAGCATGGAATAAACTGTCACACAACCTGATCTTTCCAATACTTCAGTATTTGTGATTTTGTCTTGCCACTTAATACCAAGAATTCTTCGCAGACACCGCATATGAAAGCTGTTTAAGTTGTTCTCTTGGTGTGAGTAAGTTGTCCAGGTTTCACTGCCATAGAGAAGAGTACTAAGGACACAGGCTTGATAGTCAAGGACTTTTGTTTTGGCAGTAAGCTTCCTGTTCTCCCAGACTCTTTTTCTTAACCTGTTCATTGTTGTTGCTGCCTTACCAATCCGGATGTTGATTTCCTCATCTAGGGATAATTTGCTATTTACCACTGATCCTAGATATGTAAAATGGTCTACTATCTCTAGTTCGGCGTCGTCAATAAAGATTGATGGTACCCCATGTGCACCTTGTGACATAATCTGTGTCTTCTTTTTGCTAATTGTTAAACCAAATTCAGAACAAGCATTGGAGAATGCAGATAGTAGACATTGCAATTCTTCCTCAGAGTGGGTCGTAACTGCAGCATCATCTGCAAAAAGCAACTCTCTGATCAGTACCCTCCTAATTTTGGTCTTAGCCTTCAATCTCTGAGCATTGTAGAGGCCGCCATCTGAGCGTGAGTGAATGTATATACCACCATCCTGATCATGAAATGCATATTTCAGTAGAAGTGAAAAGTATATTCCAAAGAGGGAGGGAGCTAGTACACAACCTTGCTTAACTCCACTCTTGATTTCAAATTCTTCAGAAGTTGCACCATCAAACTTGATTATACCCTTCATGCCTGTGTGGAACGATTCCACAATGGACAGAAGAGTTGGTGGGCAGCCAATCTTCTTTAGTGCCTTGAACAGACCCTCACGACTGACCAAATCAAATGCCTTTGTGAGGTCGATGAAGGCAATAAACAGTGGTTGATTCTGTTCACGGCATTTTTCTTGCATTGGTCGCAATGAGAATATCATATCAGTGGTAGACCGGTTCTGTCGAAAGCCACACTGTGATTCGGGGTAGACTTGATCTCCTAGGACTTGAAGTCTGCGCAGAACAATTCTGGCAAATACTTTTCCAACAATACACAGAAGTGAGATACCCCTATAGTTGTTGCAGTCGCTCCGATCGCCCTTGTTCTTGTACAGTGTTATGATGCTTGAATCTTTGAAATCCTGTGGGACTTGTCCTTCACGCCAGCATAGCTCTATTAGCTGGTGGATCTGTATAGTGAGTGTGTCTTGCCCACTCCTGATAACCTCTATTGGAATCCCATCCTTACCTGGAGCTTTGCCAGATGCAAGTTCATTTATAGCACACTTAACTTCTGTTATGGTGGGAAGTGTGTCCAGGTGGTCAAGAGTTGGTAGAGCCTCTATGGCGTTGAGGGCATCATCCGCTAGTTTGGTCTCACTTGAGTAAAGCTCCAAATAGTGCTCTACCCATCTGTCCATCTGCTGTTTCTTATCAGTGATGATTTCTCCAGTCAAGGTTTTCAATGGTGCACTTCTTTTGATCACCGGACCGCAGGCTTTCTTTATTCCTTCATACATGCTTCTTATGTCTCCCTTATCACTTGCGATTTGAATGGACTCACATAACTTGATCCAATAATCATTTGCACACTGCCTGGCAGCCTTTTGCACATCCTTCCTAGCTTGCCTAAGCTCACTCAGAGTGTTACGCGTTGGTCTTTCCTTGTTTCTTAAGAGAGCTTTCTTCTTCTTATCAATCAAGGGCTGCAGAGTCTCGCTGTTGGCCGCAAACCAGTCCTGCCTCTTATGATCCACAGTGCCGTAAACCCCTACGGCAGTTTTATAAAGAGTTTCCTTAATTTGACCCCACTTTTCATTTACTGTACAATTTTCTGGTGTATCAGTGAAAGCGTCTTCAAGTTGCTGTTGAAACTGAAAGCACTTTTCAGGATCATGAGTGTTAATAATATTAATCATGAGGCTAGATTTGTGTTTAGCTGTGTAGATTCTCTTTGGTCTCAGTCTAACCCTTGCAACAACCAAAGAATGATCCGTATCACAGTCAGCACTGTGGTAACTACGAGTCAATGATATATGGTTCAGATGTTGTCTCCGTGTGATGATGAAGTCCAGCTGGTGCCAATGGCCGGATCTTGGATGTTTCCATGTGACCTTATGCATCTCTTTTGTTTTAAAAAAGGAGTTTGTAATACATAGGTCATTACTGGTGCAATGCTCCAGCAGCCTTTGCCCATTTCCATTCATGCGACCGATGTTGTATTTTCCAAGGCACACTGGCCATGAACTCGAGTCCTTGCCCACTGCCTCTCCATAGCACAAAGCCTGGGCTAAAATATAGAGATCATGTGTTGCCCATGCAGCATGATCCCTCTCTCGGCCTGCCTAGTTTACTCCAGAGGAAAGGTAACACCCCTACATCTGGAACAAGACAAGCTGCAGAAGCTGCCGGATCAGCAAAGCAATGCTCTAACTGTCCGCCTGTCGGAGCTTCGATCCTAGACCAGTCGCCAACCAAGGCTTAGGGCCTGGTCTGCCCTGCCATGACATTTTGTCTTTAGCTTGCATTTCCTCGCACCATGGTCAGGCTTGTACCCTCCCAATTGCGCTCTTCCGCCCGAAGCCGTTGGCACAATGTGGGGTGTCAGGTTTGGTAAGCGCCGCCCAACGTTCAGCGCTAACAGAAACCAGGTAGTACCGTCTACTGTTATACGGTAGCTCAGTCATATCTGACTAAGACCTGACACCAATATATATATATATATATATACTAGCTGACCCGGCCCGGCTTCGCCCAGACCCTGGTGGGGAGCATCTCATTTAATTCATATAAGTAGTCATATAAGTTCTCGTTCCCGTTACCGACTATCTGTCTGTCTGTCTGTCTATCTGTCTGTCTGTCTGTCTGACCCGGCCCGTCTTCGCCCAGACCCTGATGGGGAGAATCTCATTTAATTCATATAAGTAGTCATATAAGTTCCCGTTCCGACTATCTATCTGTCTGTCTGTCTGACCCGGCCCGGCATCGCCCAACTCCTGGTGGGGAGAATCTCATTTAATTCATATAAGTAGTCATATAAGTTCCCGTTCCCGACTGTCTGTCTGTCTGTCTGTCTGTCTGTCTATCTATCTATCTGTCTGTCTGTCTGACCCGGCCCAGCCCATGGTGGAGAGCATCTCATTTAAATTATATAAGTAGTCATATAAGATCCCGATCCCGACTATCTGTCTGACTGTCTGTCTGTCTTGGGTAAATGGAGGAGGGAGGAGGAAGAGGGAGGTGGAGGAGGGAAGAGGAGGGAGGAGGAGGGAGGAGACAGGAGGAGTAGGGAGGAATAGGAGGGAGGAGGAGGGATTAGGAGGAGGAGGGAGGAGTAGTGTGGAGGAGGAGGCGAGGAGGAGGGAGGAGGAAGAGGGAGGAGGAGGGAGAAGGAGAACGCAGGAGGAGAAGGGAGCAGGAGGAGGAGAGGGAGGAGGAGGGAGGAGGAGGAGAGAGTAGGAAACGGGAGGAGGCGGAGGGAGAAGGAAGAGGGAGGAGGAAGAGGGAGAAGGAGGAGGGAGAAGGAGGAGAAGGAGGGGGAGGAGGAGGGAGGAGGAGGAATGTGAAGGGAGGAGGAGGGAGGAGGGAGGAGGTAGAGGGAGGAGGAGGAGGAGGGAGGCGGAGAGAGGAGGAGGAGGGAGGAAGAGGGAGGAGGAGGAATGTGAAGGGAGGAGGAGGGAGGAGGTAGAGGGAGGAGGAGGGAGGAGGAGGAGGTAGAGGGAGGAGGAGGAGGGAGGAGGCGGAGAGGGAGGAGGGGGAGGAGGGAGGAGGGAGGAAGAAGGAGGAGGAGGGAGGAGGAGTGATGAGGAGGAAGGAGGAGGAGAGAGGAGGAGGAGGGAGGAGGAGGAGGGAGGAGGAGGAAGAGGGAGGAGGAGGAATGTGAAGGGAGGAGGAGGGAGGAGGTAGAGGGAGGAGGAGGGAGGAGGAGGAGTGAGGAGGAGAGGGAGGAAGAGGAAGGAGGAGGGAGGAGGAGGGAGGAAGAAGGAGGAGGAGGGAGAAGGAGGGATGAGGAGGAGGAGGGAGGAGGAGGAAGAGGGAGGAGGAGGAATGTGAAGGGAGGAGGAGGAGGAGGGAGGAGGAGGAAGAGGGAGGAGGAGGAATGTGAAGGGAGGAGGAGGTAGAGGGAGGAGGAGGAGGGAGGAGGAGAAGGGAGGAGGAGGGATGAGGAGGAGGAAGAGGGAGGAGGAGGAATGTGAAGGGAGGAGGAGGGAGGAGGTAGAGGGAGGAGGAGGAGGAGGAGTGAGTACGAGGAGAGGGAGGAGGAGGAAGGAGGAGGGAGGAGGAGGGAGGAAGAAGGAGGAGGAGGGAGAAGGAGGGATGAGGAGGAGGGGGGAGGAGGAGGAAGAGGGAGGAGGAGGAATGTGAAGGGACGGAGGAGGGATAGGGAGGAGGGGAAGAGGAAGAGGGTAGGAGGAAGAGTGGAGAGGAGGAGGGAGGATGTAGAGTGAGGAGGAGAGAGGAAAAGGGAGGAGGGAGGAGGAGAGAGGAGGAGGAGGTAGGAGGAGGAGGAAGAAGGAGGAGGAGGGAGGAGAAGGAAGGAGGAGGAAGAAGGAGGAGGAAGAGGGAGGAGGAGGATGGAGGAGGGAGAGGGAGGAAGAGGGAGGAGGAGGAAGGAGGAGGCAGAGGGAGAAGAAGGAAGGAGGAGGAGGAAGGAGGGAGAGGAAGGAGGGAGAATGAGGAGGGGAGGAAGGAAAGGGAGGTGGAAGAGGAGGAGGAGGGAGGAGGAAAGAGGTAGGGGAGGGGGAGGTAGAGGGAGGAGGAGGAGGAAGGAAAGGGAGGAGGAAGAGGAGGAGAAGGGAGGAGGAGGGTGGAGGGAGGAGGAGGAGGTAGAGGGAGGAGGAGGGAGGAGGTAGGAGGAGGAGGAAGAGGGAAGAGGGAGAAGAAGGGAGAAGGAGGAGTGAGGATGATGAGGGAGAAGGAGGCAGGAGGAGGAGGAGGGAGGCAGGAGGAGGAGGAGGGATAAGGACGGGAGAGGGAGGAGGAGGGAAGATGAGGGCGGAGGCGGAGGGAGTCGGAGGGAGGAGGATGGAGGAGGAGGGGAGAGGAAGAGGGAGAAGGAAGAGGGAGAAGGAGGAGGGAGTCGGGAGAGGGATGAGAGGGAGGAAGAAAAGGAGGAGGGTGGAGGGAGGAGGTAGAGGGAGGAGGAGGAGGAGTGAGTAGGAGGAGAGGGAGGAGGAGGAAGAGGAGGGAGGAGGAGGGAGGAAGAAGGAGGAGGAGGGAGAAGGAGGGATGAGGAGGAGGGGGGAGGAGGAGGAAGAGGGAGGAGGAGGAATGTGAAGGGACGAGGAGGGATAGGGAGGAGGGGAAGAGGAAGAGGGTAGGAGGAAGAGTGGAGAGGAGGAGGGAGGATGTAGAGTGAGGAGGAGAGAGGAAAAGGGAGGAGGGAGGAGGAGAGAGGAGGAGGAGGTAGGAGGAGGAGGAAGAGGGAGGAGGAGGGAGGAGAAGGAAGGAGGAGGAAGAAGGAGGAGGAAGAGGGAGGAGGAGGATGGAGGAGGGAGAGGAGGAAGAGGGAGGAGGAAGGAGGAGGCAGAGGGAGAAGAAGGAAGGAGGAGGAGGAAGGAGGGAGAGGAAGGAGGGAGAATGAGGAGGGGAGGAAGGAAAGGGAGGTGGAAGAGGAGGAGGAGGGTGGAGGAAAGAGGTAGGGGGAGGGGAGGTAGAGGGAGGAGGAGGAGGAAGGAAAGGGAGGAGGAAGAGGAGGAGAAGGGAGGAGGAGGGTGGAGGGAGGAGGAGGAGGTAGAGGGAGGAGGAGGGAGGAGGTAGGAGGAGGAGGAAGAGGGAAGAGGGAGAAGAAGGGAGAAGGAGGAGTGAGGATGATGAGGGAGAAGGAGGCAGGAGGAGGAGGAGGGAGGCAGGAGGAGGAGGAGGGATAAGGAGGGAGAGGGAGGAGGAGGGAAGATGAGGGAGGAGGCGGAGGGAGTAGGAGGGAGGAGGATGGAGGAGGAGGGGAGAGGAAGAGGGAGAAGGAAGAGGGAGAAGGAGGAGGGAGTCGGGAGAGGGATGAGAGGGAGGAAGAAAAGGAGGAGGGTGGAGGGAGGAGGTAGAGGGAGGAGGAGGGAGGAGAAGAGAGGAGGAGAGAATTCGCCATTCCGAATTCATACTCGTCTAGTTCTTCCCTTCTACACGACTGTAGATAACTTCCTTACACATAAAAAGATGAATTGTTATTGATATTGCCGTGGCATGGAGGAATATCAGCAGCAGAGTTGATCCAAAAAACCAAAGACTGAGATCTTGGAGAGCCATGAACGCCTACGCCAGCCGGCACGGCACTTGATGATGATGATTGCCGTGTGACGATTCTGTGTAGTCACGTCATTTTCTTCCCTTTCCCTAGCGTTTTGGTTCGGGGATTCTTTCATCATCATATATTTACGTACGTATTTTGGGAGGGGGAGGAGGGAGGAGGAGGAAGAAGAAAAAAAACCTATGACAGTTGACAACTCTGGAATGAAAGGAAGGCGTGTAGAAAATTTCATCTCAATCGGATGGGCCGTTCGCGAACAAATAAAGGACATACATATTTACAAACATACATATATACATACACATATACATACACTTTGTTTTATAGATATAGATATATGCGGCCCGCCAATAGCTTTACATTTGTCAATGCGGCCCTCCGTACGAAAAGTTTGCCCACCCCTGATCTACACAGATGGTTCGGTGTCAAGAGGTGAGAGAAGTGGCTGGGGTTTCATAGCCAAAGTTAATGGTCGATGTTTGGGGCAGGAGAGCCTGGCATATGATACCACAACATCTAGCTTAAGAATGGAAGTGGAGGCAGTCACTACGGCTCTCCGCTGGATGGAGAATACGACACATACACACATCGTGATTGTAACTGACTCAGAAAGCATGCTGACGAGGGTGAGGACGGGCAGACTTCGTGCGGAGTGGCTTGCTTCGCTTCGGAGGTCACGGGTGATAAGCATCGCCTGGATCTTTACTCCGGGGCATGCTGGTGTGCTGGGAAATGAACAGGCGGACAGATTGGCTGGCTCTGCAGAACTTGGTGGAGTATTGATACATGACAAGGCAGACGTGGTTGCGGCCTTGTGGGAGCACGTGCACACCTCGGAGGAGCAAATGGAGTACCATGGTCTGGCAAGAATGAGACAACGAGGAGTGACGAAGGGATCTGGCCGACGCTCAACGCTCAGAGGAAAGGCGAGACGGACTTATAATCATATTGCTACTGGTACTATTAGTGTTGAAACTCTTCGCTGGCTGCTGAGGATTGGGGCAGAGCACTTATGGGAATGCCCCGAATGCTGTGATGTCGATTCCTAAATCAATCAATCAATCATTGTCTAAAATGTTCCTCTTCAGGCTCTATTGTCTAGAATGTTCCACTCCGGGCTCTATTGTCTAGAATGTTCTACTCCATTGTTTAGACTGTTCTACTCCATTGCCTAGAACGTTCTGCAGAAGTCGTATGGCCAAAAAAAAAAAAATGCTTACATGTCCACCTATATTTTTGCGTATTTTTTGCGAGTCACAAGCACTGAAAGAGAGTGCCGAAATGTTATTTAGAACCTGTTTTGCTGATTGACAGTGAATCTTGGAACGTGAATGAACAAATTAAGACGATCTTAGAAGCAACGGAGATATGGTTCCTGAGACAAATGTTGCAAATAACTTAGACTGCCAGGTAACTAACAACGATTACCTAGAAGTCGCTAATAAAACTTGAATATTACATACAGTTATAACAAAGACAAACACCATTCTTTGATCATGTGATGAAAATGGAGGCATTGAAGAACATCGTGACAACTAGAATGATCAGTGGGAAAAGAGTAAAAGCAGACCATGAGAAATAATGCTGGACGGACAGAGCCGGTGGCGTGGAGGAATATCATCAATGGAGTTAATCTGTAACAACAAGGACAGATTTCTGAACAGAGATGAACGCCTACGCCAAATGGTAGGACATATGATGATGATGATGTATCTCTAGTGAGAAATACGAGTTGGCAACACCACTTTTTGTCTCATCTACCCCCTGGTCTCATGTTATGTATATTTTGATTACCCTTGCAGATACCCGACAAAGGTATAACATGACGGCATGACGTACAGGTACAACTATGCGATTTCGTAACAAGACACAAAGCAATCAGTGGCCTGGTTAACTTATACATCCATCATATTGGTTTGTTTGTCTTGGGAGCTTGTTTGTATCGCCCAAGGATGTTCGCCAGTGTAAGGTTGGGAGAATGCAGATTTCTCTTCATGGCCTCTTAGTTTATCTGAGTGTCTCTTCCTTCACTCTCCAAACATAGAGACAAGTGTGGGGATGCAAGGCCGGCACTGCAACCCTCACATTCGTTAGGGAGGTATGTGTGGATTTAGCCAGTTCATAATTAAGCACAGAGCATGAGCTGAGTATTAGGACTTGATTGGTATTGTTTCCATCACGATTGTTTAGTATTTGATCGCTGACTGACTCCAGCCGAATGCTTAGAGGAAGGACATTCAAAAGAACGAAAGAATGATAATTGTCAAGAAAGAATGCTCCCCCAGTGTAAAATAATTATCTTGGCATTCAGTGTTATTCATTCAGATAATGACACAGACAGACAGACAGACAGACAGACAGACAGACAGACAGACAGACAGACAGACAGACAGACAGACAGACAGACAGACAGACAGACAGACAGACAGACAGACAGACAGACAGACAGACAGCAGACAGACAGACAGACAGACAGAGAAAGAGAGGGGGAGAAAGAGATAGCTAGGGGAGAGAAAGGGATAGAGGAGTGGGGGAGAGGGGACGTAGCTATCAGTATTAGTAATAGGTAAAGAAAGAAAATATAAGACTTAAAGATTATTGTAAAACAAAGATTGTACAGATTCATGCACCGTGTAATGATAATAGTAGCACTGATGAAGAAAAAGAAGACTTCTACAACCAGCTGTCGAGCACAATACACAACAAACAAAATTCGGATGGCTTAATCGTGATGGGAGATTTCAGTGGCTGAGTAGGGAAAAGACGATTTCCGTGTAATTATACCTCGGACCACACAGTGACATCATTAAAGCATGTAATCAGATCGGAGATCACAAGTTCAATGTATGTGCTGAGCACGAATTGTTTATAAAAATACATTCTTTAAATATAGACATAGTCAAATTCAAATGTATAAGTGGAAGAGAGTAAGGTATTAATCAGATATGACTGGGCTACTGTATGAAAGTAGTCAGTAACATCTGCTTTCTGTTAACGCCTAATATTGGTCAGCGCTGACCAAATCCGATCCTCCACATTTTGCCAACGGCTTTGAGCGGAGGAACGCAAATTAGGAGGGTAAAAGCCTTAATGTACAACGAGGAAATGCAAACCTAAAAACTAAATGTCATTGCAGGGCAGACAAGACCCTAAACCTAGTTCGGCAACTGATATAGAATCGAAGCTCTACCAGGAGGACAGTGAGAGTATTGCTTTCCTGATCCGGCAGCTTCTGCAGCTTGTCTTGTTTCAGACGTATTGGTATTACCTTACTCTGGAATAAACTAGGCAGGCCGAGATAGGGATCATACTGCATGGGCAACACATGGTCTCTATATTTTGTCGAGACATTGTGCTTTGGAGAGGTATAACTCCATTTTACAAACTTGCGTCTATCAAGACGGCAATGTGTCATTCATAAATGAAAGGGCCATAACCAATCATCGCAAATCGATTTTATACCAACTAGACTTGCCAATGGAAGAATTGTAACAGACAGTAAAGTAATACCAAACATAAGTTTAGACACAGACCTCGTTCTGGTGTGTTATACCTGTGATATACAACTGGCCAAAAAGTACCCCATACAGCGACCTCAGAAGTAATCATCACAAAGCAAACAGAGGATGGAGAGATAACACAAAGTATAAAACCAGAGATGGAAACAGCAATTGACCAATAACGAGAGAACCGGGAAGACATCGAAAAGAGTTGACGTTATTTTGAAACAAAACTACTGAAAAATATTAGAAAATAATATGGCATTATAAAAAAAAGAGGGCATAAGCTTAAGGGGAAAAAAGAACAATATGGTGGATATAAATAAGAAATGGTGAAGACTACACGCTATACCAACAGGCCAGACGTGACACGAGAAGAATCTTGGAATAAATACATAAATGTTCTAAATGCACTCTCTACAAAATACCCTGGGCATTACTTCAAAAGTATTATAGCCATGCACATGAGAAATGAGTGTTTCACTCCTTCCAAAACAATAAAAGATGAAAATTGGAAACAAATACGTAATACTACTGCAATGAAAGCAAGATGGGATACATATTTTTAAAATGTATTAAATCCAGAAACAACAAACGCAGTGACGATTCAGTTCAGTCCTCCATTGTAGAATTTAATGAAGCAAGTATCATAGAACACGAAGTGACAGACAACAGTTAAAAAAACAAAGCTCAACAACAAAACTACAAGCATTGATAATATTCCAGCTAAAGCCATCAAAACATGCTAGGAGGTAGGGAAAATTATTAACAAACATTTAACCACGCATGACAAGAGAGAAGAGTACCGCAGGACTGGCAAAGAGCTGTGATTGTTCATTTGTGGAAGAACAAAGGTGGTAAACAAGAATGCAATGCATACAGAGGCAGACGCTTACTCAGCCATGAAAGAACAATGTATGGAACATTTTTGGAACAGAGAACAAGATTCAAGATAGAACCACTTCTAAGTGGTACTCAGTTTGGATTTAGAAAAGGAAGAGGGTACACTGACGCCATGTTTGCAATTGAGACAGATGAGTGAAAATCAATAGACTACAATAAAAACTAAGTGTGTCTTTCAGCTCAAGAAAAAGCCTTTGACCGAATACATAATAAGTTGTAGAAAGTGCTCGAAGAATATGGTGTTATTGGGCAAGTGGTGGGGAATATTAGGGCTAAGTATCAAAACAGTGAATGTGCAGTAAGAACAAATGTCGGCATAACAAACTGGTTCCAAGTAACATCAGGCGTCAGACACGGATGTGTTTTATTATCAACACTTTTGTTCACCACATATATGGGTGGATAAAGCTACTGAAGAAGTAAATCCACAGTCACAGCCTGGGTTTTCAGATCAACCCAGTCTATAATGAGCACCTGGAAATGTCCTGGGAAGTAAAGACAGTCAGTCTGATACAGACCATACCACCCCCGAGTGCCGATTAGTCAATAAAAATATCGTTCTAGCACTTTAACCTTTACGCTAAGGTAATGGAAATGGAGACTGTAACGGCGGAGCTCCGATGGCCGGAGAGTAGTGCAGCTCGATATGTGTTTTTTAACGGACTAGCCGAGCATACTACTTAAGACAGAAACGAGTGTGTGTGCCCCTTGGAGTGCCTGTCTCGAAGAGTTTAAGGTCAAGAGGATATTATGGATCTGGCTCAAGGCATACAGGAATATGACGAAATAAACAAGCTGATAGACTGACTGCTACATCCTCTATGGGAATATTTTATTATATGGTGAAGTCTCTCTTGAAAATGTGGTTTCTGAGGAAAATGCAACCAATACCATGGACAGACAGAAAAAGTCATGAGCAGGCCCTACAAGAAGCAAATCAAAACCGTGAAATGATTGAAAAAATTAGGCATGAACAGTCAACATTTTTGGGGGCGTTATGAGAAGAAATTAACCAGGGAACTTGGTAATAACGGAGATCGAGGGAAATAGAACAAAGGGGAAGGCAGAGATTTAAATATCTGGATGAGATGGCCGCATGACTTGATCGGAACAAGAACACAGAGTTGATCCACAACTGTGGTGATCATATGAGATGGTGAAACATGACACCCCCCCCCCCCTCCCCAAACCCACGCTTATCGGGATGTCACATTATGGCAAAGAAAGTTCTCTGGAATCTAGTACAGCAAAACAGAGTATCCACATTTTTAGAGGCTGACTCATCACGGATGATGGGAAGGAGGGGAGGGCTGGTGAAGAGGGGAGGAGTAGGAGAGGGCCTGAATGATACTCACCGTGGCGAAGTGGTCAAGCCGTTTGACTCGGGCTCCGAAGGTTGTGAGTTCATTTCCGGACAGCGTTCTTCGGTTCACGAGTACATTTTTTCGGAGACTCCTGTGGGTCGTCGCTGCAGCTACGGAGTTCGTGCTTTGTGCGACGCTTTCTTCGCTGCGTGAAGAAACTGAGCCATATGGGATAAAAATCCGATGCAATGAAGTCGTAGAGGAAATCGCAGTCAGGTGCTATTGGTATTACCAGCATGGGGGATGTTTGTTGGCTACAGAAGCAATGGATGAACGTGATAGGGAATTCATGAGTGCAATGATGTAGATTCTTGATATTAGAATAAATTACTCACTGGACAATTGTAACGCAGATCTGACACAGAAAGCATGCTGAGGAAGGTGAGGACAGGCAAGCTTCGGGCAACGTGGCTTGCTTAGCTTCGGAAGTCATGGGTGGCAAGCATCGCCTGGGTCTTTTCTCCGGGGCATGCCGGTGTGCTGGGGAATGAACAGGCAGACAGATTGGCTGACTCCTACAAAACTTGATGGAGTATTGATGCATGATAAGGCAGACGTGGTTGCGGCCTTGTAGGAGCACGTGTACACCTCGGAGGAGCAAATGGACCACCATGGTCTGGCAAGAATGAGGCAGCGACGAGTGACGAGGGGATCTGGCCGGCGCTCGACGCTCAGAGGAAAGGCGAGACGGACACATAATCAGATTGCTACTGGTACTATTGGAGTTGGAAGTCTTCGCTGGTTGCTGAGGATGGGGACGGAGCGCTTATGGAAATACCCCGAATGCTGTGATGTCGGTTCCTAAATCAATCAATCAATCAATCAATCAATCAATCATTGTAACGCAGAACTGTGAGGTATTCACTTTAGTGAGGCCACATTGTTATTTTGAGACAATACATGAGGTAGCTCTAACACTGTACATCCCCACATCAAGTTTCTACCACACTGCATTTGTGTTCATGGTTTAGGGTTGATGTGAGTTGGACTGAGCAAAGAAACAAAGTCACGGCACTGTCCTCATCTTCAACTGTTAGCGAATACTGTGACTACCAACTGCAGTCTGAGTATGTTTCTGCCAGGCCAGTAGTATATAATGTTGTATTTACTTCGTAAATAAGGATCTGGATCCTTCTGGTGACGTCATTTTTTACTATACGAAGGGTGTACCTCCATATTGATGACGTCAATAACCGGATCCTTTTCGAACCATATTTTTTTCAAAAATTGGCGGGTATTTTTTGGGTCTGGGTGACCACTTCTGGTTGTCGTGATGACTACTTCCGGTCCCGGGGCGGGCGGGCGCGACCAGGTACCTCCGCCGGCCTCCTCGGCTTCCCTCGACAGCTTCCGAAACCATTCAAAGACGGCGAGGTAAGCCCCGGGCATGTGGGATACTTATATAGATAAGTAGACCAACTAGTCACCGGGCACCTGGGCACCCGCCCTCGGTACCCCAGATGCCTCCACCGGCCGCCTCCGCTTCCCTGGTCCGTCCCGGGGTCGCTAGAAGACAGCGGCGCAAGCCCCGTGCATGTGGAATACTTATACACATAAGTAGACCATCTAGTCATCGGACACCTGGGTTCGAGTCCCAGTGTGTGTGTGTGTGTGTGTGTGTGTGTGTGTGTGTGTGTGTGTGTGTGTGTGTGTGGGTGGGTGGTGTGCGGTGCGCTCGAGCCCCAGTCATGTAGATATCGAACCCCTTCGATGAGGAGATCGAAATCCAATATGACAGAAAATGATTTATTCCATCTCTCGAGTTACCCCGAATAGGTCAAATAATGACCGGATGAATAAACTTTCCGCCATGATAGTTAATTCGGCAGAAGTCCCGACCCATGTATCAACATTAAGCGCTTGGTGAAAATCTGGTTTAAAAATATACTAGCCGGGTATTCATTATTATTTAAAATTAACCCTAAAACATAATTAAACAGATACATTTCTTGTATGTTTAGTGGAGAATAGTTACGTCAATAAAAAATAACTACGCTTCTCATTTAAAATAAGCCATAGCGTACCAAGATAATCATAAAAATATGCAATATTATTAAACCCCACATTTATACCCCCTTAATTATAAAAAGTAACCAGGGGACACTAGTCATGGCTCTTGACTCATCCAGAAGTAATAAGCTCCCCTGACCGCTAGATTTTACCTGCGCACACGGGTAAAAGGTCACGTGCTTACCCCCACCACGGCCAGCGAGAAAAATACAATTGCCAGCGATCAACGCTTGATAAGGTGTGAAGATAAAACACGTCCACTGAGGCGGTCTGGTTGACCGTTAGCTAGTATTATTATGCATACAGCGCTCAATCGGGCAAGCGAGGGAAAGTTTGCGTTTAAGTTTGGTAAAGTTAAGTCAGCCGTTTAAAATAAAATTCAGCACAAATATGTATTTCTATTTGCTGTAAATATGCGGCTTCTGATTGAATTAAAGCTAAAAAGCCTATAAATCTACTTCGACCAAAGATACGCTGTGAAATCGTCTATACCACCAAGTAGACTATGAGCAAAACATATAAGCGAAAACAGCATCGTGTGCCATCATGATTTGCCGTGTCATCCTACAACCAAATGTATCCCCAAGATGTCGCAGCCAGACCCAACATTGCTTCGTTGCACGTGTGCCATCATGATGTGCTGTGTGTGTGTATGTGTGCGCGCATGTAGGCGTGTGTGCGGGCGTGGGTGTACTGCCGAGTGTATGTGTGTGTGTGCGCGCTAGCAATTACAAGACATCGCAGTCAACGTCAGTATTCTATGGAGTGTAAGGCTTCCTGGGGCAAGTTTTGCAATTGTCATTATGAACGAACGACAGCCATGTCATGTGCGTGTGAAGAGGGTGGATCAACAGCTAGTTGTCTATCTATTAATGGACGTCGCAGTCAGCCCCAACATTGTTTATGCAATGTATTTACAGGACGATGCAGACAGCACCAAAATTGATTGGTTGCTTGTGTGCCATCATGATATCCGTGTGTGTGTGTGTGAGTGTGTGTGTGTGTTCATGCGTGTGTGTGTGTGTGCTATCTATTACAGGACATTGCAGTCAACCCCAACATTGTTTGGTTGCACGTGTGCCATCATGACATCCGTGTATGTGTGCGCGCGCACATGAAGGTGTGTGTGCGTGGGTGGGTGTACTGTCGAGTGTGTGTGTGTACTATCAATTACAGGACATCGCAGTCAACCTCAACATTCTATGGATTGTCAACCGTCCTGGGTCAAGTTTGCAAATGTAATTTTGAACGAGCGACAGCCATGTCATGTGCGTGTGAAGAGGGTGTATCAACAGCTAGTTGTCTATCTATTACAGGACGTCGCAGTCAGCCCCAACATTGTTTGGATGGTCGTGTGCCACCATGATTTGCCGTGTCATCTCAAGACAAAATCTAGGCCTCGTACTATAGTTATGTGTCTATCTAGTACATAGCGTGGTCAAGGTGTAATGCAATGCATCTACAGGATGTCGCAGTCAGCCCCAACATTGTTTATTTGTTCGTGTGCCACCATGATTTGGCGAGTCATATCAAAACCAAAGCTATGCCTCGTACTATAGTTGTGTCTGTCTATTACATACTGCAGTCAAGTTGTAATGCATTGCATTTACAGGACGTTGCAGTCAGCCCCAGCATTCATGCTTCTTGGGCAAGGTTGCCGTTGTCTTTCTGAACGACCGGCAACCATGATCTTCTGCAGTGTCTGTCATCAGGATTACCATCACCGTCATCACCCACCACCACCAACAAAAATCATCATCATCATCATCATCATCATCATCATCATCATCATCTCATCATCATCATCATCATCATATGAGGGTGCCAACTGGGTGATTCATTACGGGGCTATGTCGGCGGAGTGAATGTACGTGAACTTGTTCAGACATGTCTTTGGGGAAAACTGGACGATGACTCAGAGTGTACTGACAGCATAACGATACAGTTGAGACACTTGGGTAATGCTCACAGCCGTTCAAATGTGGCGATGCTTCCGGTCATATGTCTAAGGTATACAATCGAAACACATGACTTAAACAGGTAAAGATGGCGTCGCACTCGATCACTTTTGTAAGTGTACAACCACGTGGCTAAAACCGATCAAAATACTAGTATAATAAAGAGATATATGGTGCTAATCGCATATAACTGGAGTATGTGCTCGGCTGGCTGCGACACCAATCAACACATGCACATGGCTGATTCATTAAGCCTGAATGTTTGTATACATGTGGCCTATTCTGAGAGGCAGAATAATGTCTTGTCCTGATCTGTCCATAACACGGTAGTCACCTTGAGCAAGTACTGTGGCTTTCTGGCTGACTTCGTCATTCATTTCTTTTGGTGGTATGTAACGGGTGGATCAGACTTATCTTATTGCACTCCTTCCGTAACCAATCGAACAGCGCTGATGCATCTGGATACTCGACAGTGGGATGACAACCCTTGTATGGTGACCTTATGCCTACTGCTAAGTTCAGAAAGTAGTGTCCTTAGTACCGACAATGTCCCACAACGAGCGCCTCGAGCACTGATTTTTGCATTTGCCAATAGCAACTAATGATACAACCGAGACACGCGTGTAATGACCCAGTAGAGTCAAAAACAGTGGTAATGGAAGAAACCAACGTGGAAATTAACCCACAAAATAGCCCAGAGGGGGAAAGAAATTCGTTCTGGTGCATGTGTGGTCGGCGAGTGCCGCAACTAGAGATTGTCTTCTTCTGTCAACTGGTCGTTATATACAGTCATTGGCGTGTCACTATTTAATCTGTCTCGAGACAACGTCGACGCTGTCGAGAGCAAGTTGTGGATCGCTCTTCTAAGCAGCTGTTTGGGTTACATGCTACCAAACCCTAAAATATGAGCTTCTACGTGACATTACCGAGTATTGCTTCGCCGAACATGTTTCCCAAGAACACACCAGGTCACTATTTCGTCAAGTTACCGCAGACTATTGAAGTGAGTCAACATTTCGAAGTGGGTCTGGCCGAAATTCAATTCCCCAACTACTACTGCAATGTGCTAGAGAATGAAGTATGGCTAAGATACATCCCACCAAACGGTAGAGTGATAAGAAAGGCGTGTCCCCCGGACCTGTACAGTTCACCAGATGCGTTTATAGCTGCACTGAATCGACTAATGAAAGATTGGAAGGTGGTCGATCAGCTCTGTGTTCTATTCCATTTCGACAATGCATCAAAGAAAGTCATCGTGAAAATACTCGAACCCGGGGCCACTATTACATTTAGTGAGAAGTTGCAAGAGATACTAGATACAATTGAAGGTGAAGGGGCGATAGACCTGAATAACAACCTGCAAAATGTCTACATATACTGCGATCTCATTGCGACGAGACCAGTCGGAGATGTCATGGTCCCATTACTAAGGACGGTTCCTATCATGAATCAGCGCTCGACCTCAGTGTTTCATGCCTACGACAAATCTCACTACATACCGCTGAGTCGTTACTCCTTCAACACGGTGGAAATACTTCTAACCACTGATACGGGCACAAAGGTCTCATTCACTACCGGGACTTCAGTGCTGACGTTACATTTTCGAGTTCGGAAGAGAGCAGACCTAGAATAATGGTGAAATACGGGGCGTTACATCGAAACCCCAAACTGGCCGAAGACATGTTGTGCCCGACATAAAGAGAAATTTAATTGTAAATTTTTTGTACAATTTTATTGTTGAAATTTTAGTTTTTATCCTTCAATTATAGTGACTTATTACATAAGATTCATTTAATTTTCTGAAATACAGCTGTTGTTTGCATAGGGGACAGGTGAATATCTCTATTAGGTTGGGATGTAAAATGTTAACGTGAGATATTTTTCCCCCGTTGGTTAAGGAATTTTCCTACTTTTTATAAGTTTGGCTGAAATTTGGCTACATTTTTTTTTCTTAATTTGTTAACGACATTTCCTACTCTTCATAAGTTTTGCATGAAATAATTCTTCACTTGTCCAAAAATTTTCACCTTTGGTTAACAAAGTTTCCTACTTTTTATAAGGTTCGATGAACTTTGGTCAAACTTTTCCCATTCGGTTAACAAATTTTCCTACTTCTTTATGAATTTTGTATGAAATTTAGCCAAACTTGTCCAAATATTTGCACATTTGGTTAACACATTTTCTTATTTGGCCAATCTTTTCACCATTTGGTTAACACATTTTCCTACTTTTCATAAGTTTGGGTGACATTTGGTCACACTTTTCACATCTGGACAACAAAATTTCCCACTTTTCATAAGTTTGGGTGAAAGTTGGCCAAACTTTTCACGTTTGGTTAACAAATTTTCCTACTTTTCATATGTTTGACTGAGATTTTTATAAGTTTGGTTTGAAATTTGGCTAACCTTTTCACATTTGGTTAACACATTTTCTTACTTGGCCAAGATTTTTGCGATTTGGTTAACAAAGTTTCCTACTTTTCATAAGTTCGGGTGAAATGTGGTCAACTTTTCACATCTGGACAACAAAATTTCCCACTTTTCATAAGTTTGGGTGACAGTTGGCCAAACTTTTCACGTTTGGTTAACAAATTTTCCTACTTTTCATATGTTTGACTGAGATTTTTATAAGTTTGGTTTGAAATTCGGCTAACCTTTTCACTTTTGGTTAACAAATTTTCCTACTTTTCATAAGATTGGGTGAGCTTTTTATAAGTCTGGATGAAAATGTATCCAAAATTTTTCCCCTTTGGCTAACAAATTTTATTACTTGACCAAGATTTTTGCCCTTTGGTTAACAAAGTTTCCTACTTTTCATAAGTTTGGGTGAAATTTGGTCAAACTTTTCACATCTGGACAACAAAATTTCCTACTTTTCATAAGTTTGGGTGAAATTTGGCCAAACTTTTCACGTTTGGTTAACAAATTTTCCTACTTTTCATATGTTTGACTGAGCTTTTTATAAGTTTGGTTTGAAATTTGGCTAACCTTTTCACATTTGGTTAACAAATGTTCCTACTTTTCATAAGTTTGGGTGAAATTTGGTCAAACTTTTCACCTCTGGACATAAAAATTTCCTACTTTTCATAAGTTTGGGTGACAGTTGGTCAAACTTTTCACTTTTGGTTAACAAATTTTCCTACTTTTCATATGTTTGACTGAGATTTTTATAAGTTTGGGTTGAAATTCGACTAACCTGTCAGCGTCTTAATTCACAATCACACAGGCTCGTAGTAACCAACAGATGTGATAACAAACACTGTCACAGAATGACTGTACGTGACACACGGCGAATACAATTATAACCACTTTATTCGCACTTCTCACTCGCAAACATTACAGGCATCGCTTAACCATAACGGCGATGCCATTACACAATAAATATATACATTCAATGCATCAGTTCATAACTTACAACACTAAGTCCCAGGCGCACAGGCTTCTATACTCAAACAGGCGTTCTCTCTAATAGCGTCCACTCACACAAGCAATACGAGCACACATCTCCCATGTCTGTCCTCTACCACAGTCCGAGGCCGTCTGCCGTCTAACTGCAGTGAGTCCTCGTTGGTCGTGTTTCCTTACTGCGTGGACTCCGTGCGCCCCGCATGCCACAACTGACAGTTCTCGTCACTGCGTAGTTAATTCCGCTCACATGCGTACCTGGCCGTAATTGCCAGGCGTCGATGATGAAGACACGGCAGATCTGGTGGGGAGATTTTGACCGACCCACTCACTCACTCACTCACTCACTCACTCACTCACTAATAACTAACTAACTAACTAACTAACTAACTAACCAACTAACTAACTAACTAACTAACTAACTAACTAACTAATTACCTAACTAACTACGCTCGCTCACTCGCTCACTCACTCACTCTCTCACTCACCCACTCACCCACCCATCCACTCACTCACTCACTCACTCACTTACTCACTAACTAACAACTAACTAACTAACTAACTAAATAACTAACTAACTAACTGACTAACTGACTGACTGACTGACTGACTGTCTGACTGACTGACTGTCTGACTGAATGACTGACTGACTGACTTACATTCCCCCTGTCTAGCAAGTTCTAGTGTAAACTTCATGCCCGCTGTCTAGTAAGTTCCAGGGTAAACTTCATGCTCGCTGTCTAGTAAGTTCCAGGGTAAACTTCATGCTCTCTGTCTAGTAAGTTCCAGGGTAAACTTCATTCCCGATGTCTAGTAAATTCCAGGGTAAACTTTATTCTCGCTGTCTAGTAAGTTCTAGTGTAAACTTCATTCCCACTGTCTAGTAAGTTCTAGTGTAAACATCATTCCCACTGTCTAGTAAGTTCTAGTGTAAACTTCATTCCCACTGTCTAGTAAGTTCTAATGTAAACTTCATTCCCACTGTCTAGTAAGTTCCAGGGTAAACTTTATTCCCGCTGTCTAGTAAGTTCCAGGGTAAACTTCATTCCCGCTGTCTAGTAAGTTCCAGGGTAAACTTCATTCCCGCTGTCTAGTAAGTTCCAGGGTAAACTTCATTCCCGCTGTCTAGTAAGTTCCAGGGTAGACTTCATTCCCACTGTCTAGTAAGTTCTAGTGTAAACTTCATTCCCACTGTCTAGTAAGTTCCAGGGTAAACTTCATTCCCATTGTCTAGTAAGTTCCAGGGTAAACTTCATTCCCGCTGTCTAGTAAGTTCCAGGGTAAACTTCATGCCCGCTGTCTAGTAAGTTCCAGGGTAAACTTCATGCCCGCTGTCTAGTAAGTTCCAGGATAAACTTTATTCCCACTGTCTAGTAAGTTCTAGTGTAAACTTCATTCCCGCTGTCTAGTAAGTTCTGGTGTAAACTTCATTCCCGCTGTCTAGTAAGTTCTAGTGTAAACTTCATTCCCGCTGTCTAGTAAGTTCTAGTGTAAACTTCATTCCCGCTGTCTAGTAAGTTCCAGGGTAAACTTCATTCCCGCTGTCTAGTAAGTTCCAGGGTAAACTTCATTCCCGCTGTCTAGTAAGTTCTAGTTTAAACTACATTCCCACTGTCTAGTAAGTTCCAGGGTAAACTTCATGCCCGCTGTCTAGTAAGTTCCAGGGTAAACTTCATGTCCGCTGTCTAGTAAGTTCCAGGGTAAACTTTATTCCCACTGTCTAGTAAGTTCCAGGGTAAACTTCATTCCCGCTGTCTAGTAAGTTCCAGGGTAAACTTCACTCCCGCTGCCGTCTACATCTGCTATTCACATCACGTTAAATGTATCAAATTGCGTTCGTCGTCTCAAGGCCGACTCTAATTTCTGTTTTTATGAATGAAAAATTTATAGGTAGAGCTTTAATTGGGGAGTGAAGTGCTAAATTTTCGTATATTCTGTGTTATCCCATACCACGTTAAGGAGGCCATTTCTCTTCCCAGTCAACTTTAATTTCTGAATGTCCCATGTCCTTTGCAGGGAGTCAGGATCAACCCCAACACCAGGCTGATTTACTAGGCAATATTTATGTTCAGTAGCTTGCGTCAACGTTTAAGTCTAACTGGCTGGTAAAGCCAACGATCCCACAAAGTCAGCGCACTGGAAGTTTAATAGCAAGCGAAATAAACCCGGCGGTCACGCTCACCTCTTTCCTTCCCGAATAATTTCATGACATTTGCTTGCTTGCTTGTGTTCGTTGGCTTGAGTTCCAACGCGAAGTCCTGTATGTCGGATGAAGGCATCCTGTTGTCCAACATCAGTGTGATGTCATACAGGACCTGAGGTTTGCGTGAGTATCCGTTGTCCCATGTCTGGCTTATTGGTGTGCAGACTGGTGGTACCTCGCTGTACAGGCAGACACTCTCCGACTTCGGAGGAATCGGCGATCCTACTGACTTTAGCCAGGACCCCGAAGGGACCTGTTGCCCAGGACGCTCGACGAGGAAACGTCAATAGGTCTTGGCCAGTATATAACCCGGCCCTGGTGCCTTGGAAACACCTCTGCGTCCCTTCATGACATTTCTTTAAGTATTCCGGAACCCATCCTAACAGCAGGGGTCGACCCGTAGCTGTATTCTCGATTTAAAAAAAAAAAAATTGCTGCCGCTGCTCACCTCTTTCCTTCCCGAATAATTTCGAGACATTTCTTTCAGTATTCCGGAACCCATGCTAACAAAAGGCGTCGACCCCATATCTGTCTAAGTGATACACAAATAAAAAAAAATTATTGCCACCGCTGGGGATTGAACGCAGGCCACTGTCCTGTAAACAAGGGAATTAATCGCCATGCCACCTTGACGCATTTCAGGAGAAGAATGTTGTTTTCTCACGGATGACACCTCCAGTGCGATAGAGGTCAGGACTGGGGTTGTACACATGACCGCATGGCATTGATCAGAAGCTGAAATGTTAAGCGAGGTTAAGCCGTAGATATCCCACACTACCGCTTTCTTTCTGCTCAGCAACAATATATCTCTTTTCTTTTTTTTTCTGCGTCTTCGAACAATCGTTCATTTTCTGGCAGGTTCCTTGGTTCGTGTGTAGGTATAGGTGTCTCTGTGTGAGCATATGTGGTGTGCTAGAGTATTGCACGTGTGTGTGTGGAGGGGGGGGGGGAGTGCTCACTCACCACAAAACGTCATCCGTGTTCATCTTTCTCACGAGCACAAATATTCCAAACTGTGTAAATGATACATGCGTTGAGAGAAAAACAAAATTGCCACGCGAGACATGCCAACGTGCCTAATCCTCTAGTTATTATAAATAACATTTATTTATGTTGTTTTGTTGGCGCTGTTGTGTATGCTTACCTGTTTAAAGAGGGACTGGTTTTGTAACGAGTAACGACAAACAGGTTTACACACAGTCTGCTTGTTCCTTCCCCTCTTTCAATGCTTCAGCAACAATAGTTGTTTGTTTTAAAGACTTCAGATAGGTCTGCTTTCTAGTATCTTGTGTCATCATCATCATCATCATCATCATCATCATCATCATCATCATCATCATCATCATCATCATCATCATCATCATCATCATCATCATCTTCCACTTCTGCCGTCAAGCGTCGTGGGGAGGAATAATGTGTGCTCCAGCGCCCTATGGGCGGCAGTGGATAGTATCATTCTGTGTGATTGTACAATGTCTTTGATGTCGTCAATTCATTTTCTTCTTGGACGTCCTATTGGTCTCGTAGCAAATGATCTTTGATGTAAGGCCAATGATGGTAGTTGTTGGTGTTGCATTCTAACGATATGGCCAAACCACTTTATCTTCTGTCTTTCAATAAATGTGGCACAATGTGTTGATCCCACTGTTTGTCTGATAACAGCTTTTCTTACTCGGTCTCGGATTGTTAAGTTGGCAGCTCTCCTCAGGCATCTCATCTCACAGGTGTTGATTTTGCGAAAGTGTGATTTGGATAACGTCCAAGTTTGAGATTGGTAGCATAGGGTTGGTGTGAATATGCTGTTTATTATCTGTCGTTTTGCGGACATGGTTATATTTTGATGATTCAGTAAGGATGACAGCTGATATGTAAGTGCACTAGCTTTTTAACATCTGATTTCAATTTCTCTGTCCAATCTGCCATCTTCTGAGATCATACTTCTAACATATTTGAATTCTTTAACTTGTTTCAGAGTTGTGCTATTTATCTGTATACTTAGTGGGCCCGGCGATCTTTTAACTTGCATTACTCGGTTTCGGCTGTGTTTATACTCATATTGTATTTGCAGCAGGTTGAACTCAGATTAATAATATGATTTTGTAGTATTGTGTTGTCAAGAGCCAGATAAGGTGTGGAGAACTGTCCGTTACTTGATTGCTTACACAATAATTGACAAAAATAATGTTTCAAGGCGTGTGCAGAACGTTGCATTCAACCCCACTGGATGTTTATGAGTCACTAAACAATTTAACGTTTATTAGTTTGCAATTGCTTTCTGAACGAGAAGTCAACCAGGATTAAACTGACCGCCGTGTGGAACCAACTCATTACGCCCCCGTCTGAAGAACAAATGATGTTTATTTTCTTAGGGTTACAAATCGCACACACGGACCCGCCTCACATAATTTAAGCACGATAAATCTCTTAGTCCCGCCGAACTCTTATTCACAATAGGACATTGACATGTATTGTAGACAATACTACAGTGAAGAAGGTAGAGCTATATCGCCAGTATCGAAATGTGACCATAATTAGTGCTTGAAAGACACTATCATGTCACCATTCCACAATTTCAAATATTAATAGGCAAACCTCATATCTCATTTTGCTTGTTTTTTAATTGTCCATGGTTCACATCCATATGTTACAACTGGTATATAGAATCATTTGTGAATATAGCTGTGAATGGTGGACAATGAGTAAAAAAACAACAACAAACTTCCATTTGTCTTCGTCATACTCTGTCTACGTCAAGCTTGCCAGTTGGGACATCACTGAACAGCTCATATTGAAACAAAACATTGAGCTATTGAAAACTTCGTGTTAAAACAAAACAGGAGTAGTGGTGTAATGGTTAGGGCGATACACTGATAATCTCGTGAACAAAGTGCGACGAAGGTTCGATACCAGCTCTTGACGCTCTCTATTGGAGGGAAAGGCTGGCCAACTATGATTGATTGATTGATTAATTTAGGAACCGACATCACAGCATTCGGGGCATTCCCATAAACGCTCCGTCCCCATCCTCAGCAGCCAGCGAAGAGTTCCAACACTAATAGTACCAGTAGCAATCTGATTATATGTGCATCTCGCCTTTCCTCTAAGCGTCGATCGTCGGCCAGATCACTTCGTCACCCCTCGCTGTCGCATTCTTGCCAGACCATGGTGATTCCCGAGGCGTACACGTGCTCCCACAAGGCCGCAACCACGTCTGCCTTGTCATGTATCAATACTCCACCAAAGCTTTGCAGAGCCAGCCAATCTGTCCGCCTGTTCATTTCCCAGCACACCGGCATGCCCCGGGGAAAAGATCCTGACGATGCTTGCTACCCGTGACTCCCGAAGCGAAGCAAGCCACTCTGCACGAAGCTTGCCTGTCCTCACTATTTCCTCATGTATTCAGTGTTAAAACACTGTAATAACCAAAGACATTGTAATTATCCAATTTTCTCTTCGTTGTTGTTGTATTAAATATAGCTGCTGCTATTATAACTGATTCCAGAATAAAGCAGGAGAACAGATAGACTGTCTTGGTCTAGAGCAGTGTTTCCCAACGTGGGGCCCACGCCCCACAGGGGGGCAATTCGATTGTTAAGGGGGGCAATTCGAAAATGGAAGAAATCGGCTGGATATAACAAAACGGGGAGACTTGAGACTGAAGTTAACTAAATTGGAACCTGACATAAGATCTCTTTGCAGCAAGCATCAAGCGCAAGGATCTCACTAAATTTAAATAATAAATAATTACTAATAATTAAAATAATATAGAAAAATCTTTCATTAAAATTATTTTGTACTTGAATTTCAGTTCTCCATTATATGTTTTGAAAATGTACTTACTGTGTTTGCTCAATAATTACCTAGTGAACCTAAAACCTATCATTCAAGTTTCTTTAGTGAACATTTCAATTTTTGAATATTAAAAATAATGTATATGTTGAGAGGGGGGGGGGGGGGGCGAGGGGGGCAATATGAATTTTAGAAAGGCTTAAGTGGGGCATGGCACAAAAAAGGTTGGGAAACACTGGTCTAGAGCGAATGCGGCAGCAAAGGGTGGTCAGAGGATCTGATCGACAGTCGTCACTCAGAGGTAAAGCAAGACGGACATATAATCAGATTTCAAAGAGTGATTGGAACTCTTCGCTGGCTGTTGAAGGTGACTGAGTGCGCATGGGAGTGCCCTGAGTGAAATAATGTTGGTTCTTGACTCAACTCAACACATTACTAATTCAGACATGCCTGGTCATTCATCCGTTAGTCCAGTACAGTGGAGGAGGACAGCATGGCCGAATGAATAAGATGCTCGTTCTTAAACATCCGGTGTACTGACGCTGAGGTAACGGGTTTAACCTTTACACCAGTCAGGTGAACTTAAATGTTGACTTCTGGTCCTTGACTTGGAGACGTCTCGTACAAGTACCTCTGACGTCGGAGAGGGTTCTCCTGATGGCGAAGAACACTGGTAATAGTAAAAGCTAATCTACACGCAAAAATCAGTCCAGTGCACTAGAGAAAGTAGTTCAAAGCGAGCAAGCACAAAATAAAGATGATTGCTTTCTTCCATACGTAATATTCGGTCTTGGCGGTGAAGTTCATCTGAAATCTGCAGCACTACATGCACTTCTCGGTGATAAATCATGTTCCTGTTTGCATTAAACAATTGTAACTACCAGGTGTGAATAAAAAGACACCCAAGACTTCACAGAGATCCATAGTCTAATACGAGGGAGCATCAAATCAAAGCCTTAAAAGTGCGATTTAAATTACATTAACCATGTCATTGTTTTGTAACCTGTCTTTGTTAAGGATTCCAAGAGTTTTAAGAAGGTGACATCACTGTGCAGACGAGCGCCGTGACGTCACAAGGACAGTTGAAAGATGGCCACCCCACTTTTGACACACACCAAAGAGGAGCAGCGTTCTGTTATCCATTGTTTGATCAGTGAAGGAGTGAAACCTATAGATATTCATCGGCGAATGAAGGTCCATTATGGTAGGCATGCCTGTCAGTCCAACACGTGCATGAGTGGAGTAGGAAGGTTCAAAACGTTTCGGTCTGATGAAGAGCTACAGCAGGAGGCATGAATGTTACACAGGCGAACAAAATACATTTTTTTTTTCTACAGGAATCCAAGCGCTTTATTCGCGCTGCAGGACTTGTATTGAACGCAGTGGTGACTACTTGGGAAAAATGATACATTTGTTCTTCACATTTTCAGAAGATATTCACACATACAAAAACACATGTAAGGTTTTCATCTGAAACCCCTCGTATTTCTGTTCGTAAATCTACAATTGTTCTGAGAATATGAGGAGTGTTGACACGTTACTGAAAACTACAGTATCAAAAAGAGGTAACAGAAAATAGAAACAAGGAAACGATGAAATGATAGCAATGTACGTTTTCAAACCAGAGGAAACCAGGAATGCAAAACATAGATCTGTTCTAAGATAATGCAAAAGATTAAAAGTTAGAATTGCTAAATGAGTTTATCATAAAAAGATATCTTGGCACAATGTTGGGAACGTAAACTGATACAGAGATTAGAAAACAACCGACCGATGAGCGAGCGTAAACAGCAACAGCCACACAGAACTGCGAGTAAACACCGCGTATTTTTAGTGTCTGTGTATGATCTGAATTATGAATTATGCGTATGATCTTTTTTTTTTTTGGGGGGGGGGGGGGGGGGGGGGGGGATAAGAAGAATAAGAAGAAGTGAAGTATAGAACAGTCTTTACCCGAAACAGAATTTGAGAAACTGTAGAATATTGTAAGCAACATATTGTAAAGGCGACGTGTAAAAAATATATATTAGAAACAACAAGCTGCCATAAAGATTGATAATGAAATTGGCCAATATCAGAATATTAAGAGAGGTGTGTCTCAGTGGCTAAGGTCTTGCAGACGCGATTCGTAAAACCCTCGAGCCTGCGTTCGAAACACAGCTGTGACCGATTTGGCAGCAGACCGTGTCGTGCTGGATTTTAACGTGTTGGTATGGGAGCCAGTCGTTCAGAATGCAATGGCAAACTACTGAACGTAAACTTGCCAAGACATTAACAACAGCAGTAAAATGCTGGTATTGACTGCAATGTCCTGCAAATAGAATATGCAAAAAAAGGAGGGGGGGGGGGTGTTGACAGGGATGTGTAATGTTACAGATCTTATTTCCCTAAACAATGAGCATATTTGTAGAATTTTAGAAGATATGTGAAGAATCACAATAGGTTGACATAACATCAATAACATTAGATATTGTGACGGGACAGCCCCGGCAGCATCCGAATTACACAAGTTTGAAAGGAATTAAAGAGCCCACAAGAATTATTCTATCATTCTCTAAGTAAAAGAATAATTGTCCACCAGAAAATAATCTAGTCCCCAACCAAGGAATAAGGAAAAACTAACAGAGATTGAAAACAAGAGAAAATTACATTTTGACCACGCAAGCCCCATCATTTCTGTAATGCTAGGTCTGAGAAAGCTTTGATGTCCAGATCAAACGTAACACCCAGACATCACGGCACCAGTCGGCGGGCGCTATCAAAGGTTGAAAACTCACTGTTTTCAGTTGATACATCGCGGAGCCAGTCAGTTGAGATTGACGTGTTAGTTTAGAATCCTGCGGTTGGAATGGGGACTGACACCTAACACCTTACGGTTAACATGACCTAATGTGTAAACCAGCCACGGCAGAATGGGAGATAAGAGGGTCAGCCAGACCCGTCTGAAATAAAACATGCCACCACAAAGGAGCAATTAGGACCAGATACTTAACACCTCACTGCAATACGGGCGGCAAAGTAGGAACACATGGCTGACACATTTTGCCAGCAACCCAGGAAGGCGGGTGTTACCAGCAGATTGGAATGTAATGACGCAACTGCATCGCCGCCAAAGCATGTTTCATTGTTTCAGGAATGTGGCAGGGCATCGGTCAATTTGATTGGCAGAAATAACTACAGTCCGTGTGGAAAATAGGTGGAGTTAATTAATATGGGGCATATTAATTAGCCAACGTGGAAACTAGCCAGGAACGGAGAGAATAAAACTATGAGCAGGGACAACAATCCTCAGACGCAAACTCACGTATAGCAAAAGGATACCTACTGGAGAAATATTAACATTTCGTTCTGTTGGACTTCTGAACGAAGTATTATGATGGAATTTCCAAAACTATAAAACCCAGGTAATACTATTAGTTTGTCTGCTAGTCTGAAGGCTTGTGTAGTTTCCTGTTTTTACATATTCTCCCAAACTTTACACTTGTGGATTTTCTTTGTACTTAATGTTCCAGTTTCTAGATTTACTATTACACTGTGAACTTTATCTTCTTCTTTCATTCACCACTTGGTTGAATGATTTGTTGTATGTGATAATTTAGAGAAATCCATTATCCAAGCTACATGAGCGTGTGGCTTATGCAT